>CM041783.1:13681537-13726238 GCA_023374045.1 Limonium bicolor | reverse complement strand
TCTCAAGGTAAAAACATTTAACCTGTGGTTCTTGCATCCGATAAAGGATTTTCTCTGATGAACTATTCACATTGTTCAGGACAAGCTTTAGGGGGAATTGTCTCGATGAGAAGGATGTCAAACAACGCCCTAGTTCACAATGCGGTGAGTATCAGGACTTTCCTTTTTACTCTAATACGATGAATTGCTTCTTAAACTAGTCTCTATGAGCCAGCAATCAAACTTGTGAATCTATTCAGATAACATCCTTCCCGTTTCTTGAAAAGGTTACGAAGAAGAATTAAAGATGGGACAGAAATTGTGTATAACAATAATAAGATTTTGCTGGCCTGAAACATTACAGAATGTTTTTACACAGAATCCACTGATTAACTGTACAATATGTATGTACACCTCACAGGCTCTTCATCTATAGCTCCTTCAAAGAGCCACCCATCAACAAGCTCAAAGCAAAAATCCCAAGAGGATGAATCTAATCATCCAGGGATGACTTCGAGACCAATGTGGGTTCTAGTTCTGGAAATTGTGACTGGAGTCATGGTGGGAGCTATATTTTTCATCGGCATCTTCACAGCTTATCAGAGGTGCCATAGCAAACCAGCTATGATAATCCCTTGGAAGAAGTCAGCAAGCGACAAGGATCGATTAGCTGTATACATAGGTGATCTCACTTTTCTCAACCCGAATATGGAAAAACCTTTTTTAAATTATTTTTTTTTGCCTTCCGTCTTAGGCTGTAAGTGGCGGTGACTCATTTGGACATTGTATGCTGGTTTATGTGATAGAAACAGATTCTGATTTGTTGAAAGATGTGCCGAGCTACAACAGGCAAGAGCTTGAAGTTGCCTGTGAAGATTTCAGTAATATCATAGGATCCTCCCCAGATAGCATAGTTTACAAAGGTATTATCAAGGGTGGATCTGAGATTGCTGTTATCTCCTTTTGCGTTAAAGAAGATCAGTGGACTGGCTACCATGAGCTTTATTATCAACGAGAGGTACTCTTAAGATTGTTTGATCCCTCGTGGTTGTTCGTTAGAATTTAATGTGAAGATATTCTGAACAATTTTTTTAAAAATATTATTCAGGTTGCAGATCTAGCTAGATTGGATCATGAAAACACGGGGAAGTTTCTAGGATATTGCAGGGAGAGTTCACCATTCACAAGGATGCTAGTTTTTCAGTATACATCAAACGGGACTTTGTCTGAGCACTTGCATTGTAATTGTGATAACTTAACCCTTCTTTTTTTACTTTTTTTTTTCAGTTTAGTTGTACATCCCAATTTGACTGAATCAGTTCACCATTCACAACGATGCTCGTGTCCGTTCTTTCTGTTCATCTGATTTTTTTCTCTTCTGAAAACAGTTGGTGATGGATGCCAGCTTTCTTGGCCACGGCGTATGAAGATCATTGTGGGGATTGCAAGGGGTCTGAAATATCTTCATTCAGACCTTGACCCTCCATTTACCATGACAGAGTTGAGCTCAAGCTCCATTTATCTTACAGAAGATTTTTCTCCCAAGGTATACATATATGTATGACTACAACTTCAGGATAGTTTTCAGAACCTTGTCCGTCTGACTGTAACTTTTTCAAGGGGAGAAAGGATCTTCTCCTATTCTTTGTTGTTGCCCACTTGGGGCAGCGACAGAGTTGAAAGTGGTCTGTACAACTGCTTAGCTCATATCTTTTTGTGATTGTTTGTAACAGTTGGTTGATTTTGAGAGTTGGAAGACAATTCTAGCAAGATCAGAGAAGAATTCTTGCTCAATCGTGAGCAATGGGGCCATATGTGTACTTCCTAACTCAATAGAGGAACGCCACCTGGATGAAAAGGGTAATGTATACGCATTTGGTGTTGTTCTTCTCGAGGTTGTCAGCGGGAGACAGCCTTATTCCAAGAACCACGGCAACTTGGTAGACTGGGTTAGTATTAAACATCAATTATTGTATTAATAGTTGCTGACTGGAGTTACTGTTATTGTCTTGGTTGTTGACCTCTCCTCTTGGTCATCTTATATATGCAGGCAAAGGACTACCTTGAGAACCCAGAAACGATGCCTAATTTAGTGGATCCACAGCTCAAGCATTTTGAGCTAGACGATCTGAAGGTTGTGTGCGAGGTGGTGACCAATGCCTGGAGGACAACCCCACTAAGAGGCCAGCCATGAAGGAAGTGTGCTTGTCTTTAGAAAGTCGAATCAATCTTTCATTGTCGGCTGAACTTAGATCATCTTCACTGGCATGGGCAGAGCTTGCTTTGGATTCATGATCATATATTCTAACAACAAAATTAATAGCTCAACAACATCCTGTAAAGAAAGAAAATTGATTTAATCCTGATCCTTCCTACTTCTCCCTATACTTCTCTCGCTCTATTATTTGCTTGGTTTTCTTTGATAATGCAATTATTGGAGTATTGTTCATGATGTGTAAAGGGGTTCTCCGCGTTTAAGGAGAAATACTTTGTTTACAGAGTTTTTTAGCAGTAGATGAGGTGGATCCAGTCTGTAATAGTTACAAAAGCAGGTGTTGTAAAGCAAAGGTGTTTGCCCGCTTCGTGATGTTTCAGAATTGTGGACAATCTGTTCTGTCATGATGGGTATCCTTCGACAAGCACCCCTGAAACTCGGAACCCTTTGCTCTTTCTTAATCTGCTTGTACACGTTCTCAGCATCGCACGTTGATGATAAATTTTCATAGGGCATTCCTTTTTGCACTTTTAAATGGTTCGTACTCCCGCTTATTGACGTCTTTCCACGTAAGTTTTTAAGCATAGTAAAAATGAGTAATAAGAGAATAAACTCTTTTCCCCCACCAAAGTGGGTGGTAAGAGGATTCGAACTCAGGACCTTTCGTCCTCTACTTTAGTCCTCCACCACTTGGATGTCAATCACTTGACAGTTTTTAAGCATAGTAGTAATTGATTGGATGTTTAAATTGGGGTTTAAGTGTTTTTATAGCATTAATAAAAGGTTAAAAATACACTTGATAAAAATTGAACTTATGTTGTAATTGAGTGACAGAAAACAGAGAGACGAGTAGAAAAGTGAATAGGGTTTTTCGTTATGTAATAAGTGTCTACAAGGATCTCTATTTATAAAGAAATACAGAATAAGGAAATAATTCTAATAACTGTTTTGATTCTAGATATTCACTATTTACAACACTCCCACTTGAATGTTTGATATTGATTGACTCATTAAAAATTTTGCATGGAAAAATCCATTGAGATAAAAAACCAAGACCAAGGAAGAAAGAGTGCAATCATATATCTACCCTTGAACAACGCATGACTTTAAATCTCTGAATCTGCATAGTCCAATCTTGCAGAATAGCTTTTCAAAAATCGAAGTAGGGAGAGACTTAGTGAATATATCTGCCAAATTTTCGCTTGACCGGATTTATTGTATATCAATTTCTTCATTCTTCTAAAACTCAAGGGTGTAGAAAAACTTGGAGGATATGTGCTTGGTTCTATCCTGTCTCTCATATGAGCTATACAAGCAGCATTGTCTTCATATAATATTGTAGAAATTTTCTTATCAAAAGGGAAGTCACACATCTCTTGAACATGCTGGATCCATGATCTTAACCAAACACATTCTTGATTGGCTTCGTGCATTGTAGAGTTTCTCACTACTACAAAAAAAGTAATAGACAACAGTTATAAAGGCAATAGACAACAGTTAAAAACTGTTGTATCAGTTCCTGTTGTCTAATGGGGTCAGAGCTAAGACAACGGTTATCTAACTATTGTCTTATATAGCCAAATAACAACAGCTTGGATTGCATAAGACAGCACTGATTAACTGTTGTCATTGAGTTGTATAGACAACACATAATAACTATTGTCTAAGGACATACACTTTAGAAAACACTAATTTGTTACAACAGTTATAAATGTTGTCTAACATCTTTATAACTGTTGTCTTTGATCATTAATTATTTATATTCAGTACATTACACAACATCATTTAACTATTGTGTATGATATATCCCTTAGTCAATACTAATTTCTACCGCAATTGATAACAATTGTGCAAAGCCTTTGTTACTATTGTCTTGATCTTGTTTAAACCACATAAAGTACCCTTTCAAAACATCCATCAATAATTACAATTAAATATATACTGTGATTGAACTTATTTGAAAACTGATTTTACACCTTTTGATAACAATATTCAACTGTTGTTTATTTGTATATGTTTACAACATTTTCCAATAGTATATATACTATTGAACTATTGTCTCAAGCATGCTCGTTATACTCCATTTTGCGGCCGCATTGAGAACTTCGAACTCCTCGTGTTGGGACAGCTTCCATAAACTATGCTTGATTGGCCTTTTAAGTGGTTTGGTACGAACAACTGACTCTAGATCAATAGTTGAGGGAACCATATCGGGATCCAAGTGAGGAACAAATTCATCCTGAAGATTCAAAGTTAAAAAAAGAAGCACATTCTCAAAAGTCACATCACTAACGTTATAATGAATCATAGCATCATTGAGGCATACAGATTTATCATAGGTATTTTACCAACGACATCAAGAAAGACTAATTGTTTTCCTGATAGACAAACAGGACTAATTAACTATTCAAAAAGACTTATCATAGGTATCATCTTAGATTACAGAAAAAACTAACCATTTTTTTCAAACAGGAGTAGGAAGAAACTAACTATTATTTTTTAAACAGACTCGTGAGATAATGTTGAAATGCCAAATGAAGATCTCAAGGAAAAAGCAAAAGTTTGATTTCAGATAATGCTAGAGCAAAGAATGTCTCCATGTGGTTTACCTGAAAATCCACAAATACTATAGGAGGGGTGCACCGTGCATCCTTGTAATGGTGTTAAAGAAAACTACCGCTACAAAAGCCACTAGTTGTTGATCTTGATGGTGAGTATCCAGATTGCCCAAATTATCCAGATTGCCCGTTTTAGATAACTCAAGTGGAATGGATCCCAGAAGTCTATTTGATGAAAGATCATGAAACACAAAATAAGTAGTTAAATCATATTCCATGAAGATCACGTGTCGTCAAAAGTATATAGGGCTCAACAAAAATTTATCACGGAAAAGAAATGATGCGATAATTATCTCTCAAACCGTACCTGATGATATGCATGTTGACAAATCCAAAAACTCAAAATTACAGTGAGGCTATACATACAAGTACGTCATGTTTTCCAAGTTGTCAAATGCTATTGGGATGGTTCCATTCAGCTTGTTTCCTTGATTAGATGTAGAAAAAAGTTAGTTGAATTACCAAGGAATGCAAATTTATGAAATGAGCAATAGAAGTCAAAGCTCCACTTTCACGTCAAACAAATAAACAAATCTGTAAGCTTTACCAGTTCCAAAGGAATGTGTCCACTTAGCTGATTGTCATTCAATTCCCTGAATAATACAACTGATTAGCAAAGTGGATTGAAGCAAAATCTGGGCAACAAAGTAACTTAAAAGTCATTCCAAAGATAGAAAGATAAAAAGATTGGTCACATAAAAGTAATGAAGCTTTGACATGTTTCCTAGCTCTAGAGATCAAACCAGTCAGCTTGTTTTCATGCATATACATGCGGGATAAAACAATTTTTAATATACACATACTGCAGATCAAAAAGTAAAGAAGCCAGAGATTTCTGCTCTGTTAAACTGCAGTGAAAATCAATGTAAAGCCAAATTTAGCAGAGTTGCGGAAATTTATTTATAATCCAAGCCATGAAACTGCTCTGAAGCTTGCAGAGGAGACTGGTCAATTATAAACTCCAGACTAGCACATTTTTTAGTTAAGATAATTCAAATTGTCATAAACAACTTTTCTAACAGCATTAATACTAGGACAAGTTGGATTTGAAGTCGTTTGTCAAGTCTTATTTATATTTTCATTGCTAGGAGGGAATATTATATGAGTTAGACAGCAAAAGCTCTTGAAATTCACCTTCATACATAATGGTGCTTTTAAAGTTATCCTCTTCTTTTACAGTGGAGTAGCTTATGTGCCTTCTCAATCACAACACTACTCATCATCAACACCAGAGCACCAACACTCTTGTTCATCAGTTAGGCCTTCGTTGTTGCAATTAATCACATCAGAGCACTATTGTTTCTACCGGCACTCTCCAAAATAATATCTCTAGCTTTCTACACCCAAGATGAGCTGAATTCTCAAAAGCTAATCTCACCTGTTCGACTTTACCCTGCATTCGCTCTTCTAATCTGTTCAGCACGTAATTATCAAAGTGAAACCTAGTGAATCTCCCTTCGTTGGAGCAGCTCAACCGACTGCTACCGGAACATTACTAGTGGTAAATAGATGGTAAATTTAGATATAAAAGTCACCATTGGGACATGAGAAAAACGCAAAGTTTGATCACTTTGCCTTTCTTGGGTAAATTATATATTACAATTTTCATATACTTCATAGTATTTTAGTACAAACAAAGCTATTATACAAGGAACTAATTCGAGAATGAATCTAAAATATGTAGAAGTCACGAGAATGAATATTTCTGATTTAGTGTTTCTAAAATTCCTAGTACTATAAGATGTAGAACTCACGAGAATAAAATAAAGGGTGTTGTTCAATCGAAAGTTGAAGCAATTAATATGTCGCTACACATATTACTCAGTCCAATTGGAAATTACCCCACTCCACATCCGTCAAGTATCCCGATCCACACATACATACTTGTATATGCTATAGAGATCTAAAACCCTCAGGCGGACTCACAACATCAATAGAAAGGTGTATAAACATATTAAATAAAGATAGTGAGTTACCATAAGGAGAAGAATTTCAATCAAACCCTAAAATTAACATCGCAGTCCAAATTGAGTAGAGTGAGATCGGTGAATCAACCCTTAAATAACCAACATACTCCCTCGATCAATCTCTTGTCATGACTAATCGTTCTTTGATCGATTCTTCTTTCCCTCAAATAACCAGAGTTCTCTCATCGCACGCACGTCTGTAGTTTGTTGATGTCGGTCAGATCTAATTTCTTCAATTCCAGACAGTTCGGTGACAGGAAAATAGCATAACACCACGCGAAGGATAATCTCGCTCCGCCTATAATTACTTTTGTAGTATATATGTATTTTTCTCGTGTAAGGATACGTTAGGGATTAGCTTTTTTTGTTAGGGGTAATTTAGTCTAATTATAATCAAAAGTTAATGAAAAGGCCGGAAAAGTTTTGCCAAAAAAAACTGTTGTCTATCAATCTTTATGACAACTACAAAATTAACTATTGTCTTAGTTTGTACAGCTCAAATTCTTATTGTATATTAAACACAACACTAATATGATAACTGTTGTCTTTAGAGTGTTGTTATTAACCTTTTTTGTAGTAGTGTCTACATGATTGGAGGAGGTGACGACATTCGTTTGCTTTATAGATTTCCATTATATAGCTGCACCTCCATGAGTAAATACATAACCTGTTTGTGACCTTGCGTTGTGGGGATCAGATAGGTAGTCAGCATCAGTATAACCTACTAGACAAACTTAGGTGTCTTTGGAAAGAATAACCCTATATCCATTGTACTAGAAGATAACGAAATACATGCTTAACACCATTCCAATGCCTTTTTGTTGGAGCAACGCTATATCTTGCTAATAGATTTACTAAGAATGTTATATTAAGTCGAGTATAACTCGCCAAGTACATCAATGCTCCAATAACACTTAGATATGGGACTTCAGGACCAAGTAACTCTTTGTCACTTTCACCAGGTCTAAATGGGACATTGTTTACATCTAGGGACCTAACAACCATTCGAGTGCTTAATGGATGAGCATGATCCACATAAATATTTCTAACACCTTTGTATATAGTAGAGTCTGATGTAGGAATACCCCACTTGGCGAATGCTCTAGTTTCAGTCCAAGGCAGAACTTTGTCTTACCGAGATCTTTCATCTCAATTCTGACTTCAAACATTCATCAACTTGTTGAAATTCTACGGGTGTTCCAATTATATTAAGGTCACCAGCATAGACTACAATTATAACAATCACATATCC
The DNA here is from genome assembly GCA_023374045.1 of Limonium bicolor. NCBI lineage: Eukaryota > Viridiplantae > Streptophyta > Magnoliopsida > Caryophyllales > Plumbaginaceae > Limonium > Limonium bicolor. The sequence goes on along the minus strand of CM041783.1, from coordinate 13,718,207 downwards.
AATTCTTTAAGAATATACCGGGACAAATCGAGTGATTTTATAGCCTTAATTTCTTAAGCAAGAATTAATTGAGGCAGTTATACCACATACATCTCGACTGCTTTAGTCCATAGAGAGATTTATTCAATTTAATAGAGAGATTTTCTCTATGGCTTGATTTAAATGCTTTAGACAATTTAAATCCCTCTGGTAGCCTCATATAAATGTCGATATCAAGCGATCCATATAGATAGGTGCTAACCACATCCATTAGACTAAACTCAAGATTTTCTTGGATTGTCAAACTAATCAAGTATCTAAAAATGTGTGGCATCCATAACTAGGGAATAAGTTTCTTCATAGTCAAAACCAGGTCTTTGACTAAACCTTGTGCAACTAGACGAGCTTTGTATCTAACAATTTCATTATTCTCGTTTTTTTCGCACAAACACCCATTTATAACCAACTGGTTTTACTGACTGGGGTATGGACTACTGGTCCAAAAACCTCACGTTTTCGAAGTGATTTTAATAGCTTCAATAGCATCTTTCCATTTTGGCCAATCATTTTTTTTGTTTGCGTTCTTCACAGATTTGGTTCATGACTCTCATATTAATAACTTGTAGACTATATTTATGCGAAAATGTATCAACGTCAATTTCATGTCGATTCCATCATATTCTAGTCATGACATAGTTGATCGAGATCTCTTCATTATCAATACTCGTTTCAGGTACCTGGTTTTTTACATTTCAAACAACTATCACATCTATAGACTCTTTAAGAGTCTCACCCTTCTCACTTAAACCATCTTTAATGCATGCTCTCTTTTGTTTTCAAGGGGTTTTACCTTTTGAACCGAATAGTCTACCTCGCTTTACATGTGTGTTAGACTCATTTACAACCTGTCCTCCTTGGACATCAATTCTAGCACGAGCATTTGCAACTGTCACATATGACTTTTGTCACCTGATTTAGGTTAGTAAATGCATCAAGCAATTGGTTTGTCGGCCTTTGGAGATTTACAATATATTGAACATCATGTTCACATTGTTTAGTGTGAGGATCATAATACAATAATGACGGTACATTCCATGTAATTTTTTTATCGATTGCTTACTTTCTCTCCCTAATGGTGGGAAATGTGACTACTCAAAATGACAGTCAGCCAATCGAGCGATAACAAATCCCCAGTTGTTGGCTTGAGGTATCTAATAATCGAAGCAGATTTAAACCCAACATAATTTCATTCTTCTTTGAGGCCCAAATTTGGTTCTTTGCGATGAAGGTATAGGAACATATACTTCACAACCCAAAATCCTTAGATGTGAGATATTTGTTTCTTGACCCGTGACCATTTGCTACGGTGATAACTTATTATGGTTTGTTGGTCTGATGGGATCAAACATTCTGCCAAACCATTTTGGGTATGAACATGTGCTACTGGATATTTGTAACACCTTATATGAGTAACTGTCCAACAACCTAGCTCCCAAGTCATCCGGGCTTGAAAACTAGTCACCTTAAGTCCTTCGTCCCCACTTGGGCCTAAAAATGGAAGGCATTGTTATTGTAGTCAACCCATATAGATTCTTATAAACCATTCACATTACTACTCATATCTCGATGGGGGATGAGGGTATTCCAATTTTCAATGGTTATTCCAATGAACATGCAATAGTCATTCAAGGCCTTAGAGGTAAATTCACCAGTATTGTCCATGCGTATGGATTTAATTTGTTCGATTATCAGGAAAAGTGGCTCGCAATCGAATCAGCCGAGCCAATAATCTTACAAATGCCATATTATGTGTTGATAATAAGCTAACATGTGACCATCTGGTTGATACATCTATCAAAACCAGAAAATATCTCAATGGTCCACATGGTGAATGGATAGATCCACATATATCACCCTAAATCCTTTCAAAAATGGCTATCGGCTTTATCTTAAGTTTAACTGGTGATGGCCTTATACTTAGTTTTCCTTGAGAACAAGCAATACATGGAAAACTTTTTTAGTTGAAGAAACATTTTGTTTTCTAACATGTGACCACATGAACTTTCCATAATTCTTTACATCATGATTGAATCGGGATGGCCTAACCAGTCGGATACCGAAGAACATTCAAGTGTCTTGATAATTGATAACATTCAGCACAAGTTCTCCTAAGTTGCAATGGAACCCATCTCAAATAGTTGAGATCTGATTACATTGATTTAGTCCCCACTGTTAAAGCTCCTACTTTCATAAAAACTTCCATAGAAACCCACATAGATAATAAATTGAGTAAAACCCTAAGAAAACCACACATCAAATGCAAACAAGCTCTAGAATCATAAATACTCAACAATCATCATACATGAAGAATAATAACTAAAACAAATCTACAAAAAGTTCAAGGTTCAACAATGAAGTTTTAATGATTTTAGGGTAAAATTCTCACCCCTAGGTACAAAGAGGCTACTCCTTCATTAGAGCAAGAATAAGAGACAAATTATACAAAAAAAGGCATGGAATGTTGAAGGAGAGCTTTCAAGGAGGTAAGATGATTCTTCTTCTTCTCTTCTTCTTTTTTTTTCTAAATTTTTAGGTACTGTAAAGAAAAAAGACCACATCAAGTGTGTCATTTTTTTTTTGAAGAATAGAACAAAAAATGTATGGGCTTGAATGGTCCTTTTTTCTATACTTTTAAAGACGGTAACAAAAGGTGAGGGTTTGAAGAGGCCATTTTTCTACCTTTAACAGATCAAAATATATGGATGGACTGGCTTGAAGTGAATCTTTTTTTTATTCCTTTATGGACCATAAGAAATGGATGACTTTAGATCTTCATTTTGTTGTGGTTTAAAGTGTGGTTTCTTCCTGATACAAAGTCCATTTTTTATTTTAAAAATACATTCTTAATATTTTAATTAAATTATTCAAAGTTTGGTTCATAACAAAATTTTAGTGATGTCATTGTAAGTTTTTTTTAATAATTTAAAAAAATGTGATTACAAATTTTAAAATTTACTGACTGCATTTTTTATTATATAGCTGATAAACTAAAAAATGACAAAATTGATATGACAATTGATATGTGACGTATATAAAACTCGTTTTTATAATCTTAGAAAATAATTTTGTCACCTCCACATCTAAGCACTCATCAATTCACATCCGTCTCCAAGGAGTGGAAGCCGATAATCAACAGCCCTGATTTCATTTTGCACCTTAGACACTACTACCCCAGCAAAAACTTGAGGCCCAATCTCATCGTGCTCAACAAACCGATAGAAGATTCTAGGCCTGGGTCGTCCCAAGCGCTACTATGTCGCTTAATATTATAGAGAAACTTCGGAATTTGATTACCAAGTACAACCAACCATCAAAACCTCTTGCTTTGAGGGAAAGACGGATGACATTGGTATTGTTGATGGTCTATTCCTTGTATAAAAGGAAACAAAGCAATGTACACATATACTAAACCCTCAATGTGTAAATACTACCCATCTAATATATAGATCGCAATTTTGGGCGGTTTTGAGTGCATTGCATATAAAGAACCTTTCTAGTTTGGATTACGATGTGCTCAGTCCTTATGGTTTGATAGTGTAAGGAAGATTTTACTATTTTTTTTTTCTTATTATTATTTCAAGTTGCTATACTGTAGCAAGATTGTTTAGCAACGGGATGAATATAGAAATACAGGCATGAGCCTGCTTTATATACTTCATCAGACCCCTCTTTTATAATTATTTTGAACATAGATTTCTAATTTGTTGGAATGAAATTCCGTATTGACCACTATGACACACCTTTGATGCACAGCTGTAACTCCAGATTGCATGAAACTGGTTGAAACAGAGATGTTAAATGAACTCATAGACTTGCCGTCATTGATGTTTAACTAGATGGCTAAGGATGAAAGGTAGTTAAACAGAAGTAGAAGAGCTGCATGGTAACCGTAAGGGATTATCATGTGTCGTTATGTCGCAAACATCACTAAAATGAATGCTAGGGCATATGTCGTATAAAGGTTAGATTGAGACATCTGTTGATATGCTCAGTTAGTGAGCAGATCACGTAGAACACTTGAACTCCCGGTATAGATATATTAATCGAAAACATCGGTAGTACAAACCAAAAGGCTGACACGCTATAAAAAAAATGTTTGCAGACATGACGTTTTCTTCTGTAAATACCCCTATTTTACTTATTCGATAAACCTAATAGATGAAATTTGGGTTTGCAAACATTCTTAGCCAGTTAGCCTCTATTGTGTTGCACCTGATCTGTTGTTTTTTTTTTTTATAAACCTTGGGATTCTTTCATTCATAATACTTAAACATAGGGAATCCACATATTACAATACCACCTAGATTTGGTGAGCAAAAAAGCCACCTCCCTCCACAAAATACTACAAACCGAGAGACTATTAACACATCTATATCTATTGCTAACAATAGCTATAGATACAAAAACATGGCTCTTGAGCAGCCTCATGTAACAGTCGGCTCTACTAATACCAACTAGCCTAGGATTAACCCCGGCATTATCCCAAAAAGGAGTAGTCTTACAAAGCTTTGAACTACTCCACATAAGCTTATACACAAGGCTGATCCATTCTTCACTATTTGATCTATTCTTCCTCTTACTAAACACCGAGATCTTAGCATTCCAGAGATGTCTTTAGTAACTAGAGACTTGGATTCCCTCCAAACACTCCACTTGATAGATCTTTCCATTGGATTATAACACAAGCTTAGGCTACCCATCAAAGTGACAAGCTCCAGGGCTATTTGACGTGTCAAAATTCCAACAATATGCACATTCAATGTGCTTGAGATCTTTCTTGTAAGAATCTGAACTTCAATGCTACCAGATACCACTTCCGCCTATATTGAATGACCTTCCTCTTTGATCGATCTACTTTCACAATCTTTAGACTACACCACTTGTGACTAGCATTCTTCTTTGAGATGTGATAGACCTTCAGACCCATATTCAGCAACAGAAAAATCTTGAGACCATACAACCAGCAGAAAAATTTCTTTCTCAAACTAGCAGATGCAGTAATAGATCTCCTGTTATCCCTCTTGCTAATATGAAACACCATAGGATTCCCATCACCCCCGAACTCGCTACAAACCACCTCCAACACTGGACGATCAGACAAAACATCAGCTTCATTTTTGAACAGAAAAGCCTGATCCAAACCTTGCATCACTGCTGCTAGAAAGAGACCCATCCCCCAATAGTAAGACCTAAGGACAGTCAAGTGAATGCCCACACCATTCACCAATTCCAAAGGTATATACATTCCACTACGCCTAACAGCCATTGAGGAAGAAGAAAAAACGAAACGGTAGTCCTTGAAACTGACCACACTACCCCACTAGCAAAATCAAATAACTGCGCCTCTACGGCACCCAACCTTGACGAGATACTAAATCAAGAGACCTCCACACTGTAACAATCAGATTCTGAAAACAACCACACACATCAAAGGCAGAAGCAAACAACTGCAGCTAAATATCAACAACCCCTAAATAAGCAAACTTCACCCAGAAAACCAAGCCCCAAGCCAACAGAGCACAATTGCAAACCCCAGACCAACAACCCAAATCAGTCGAAACAGATCAAAACCAAACCCTACTGGACGAACTCTAACCCAGAAGCAAACCGAAAAACCTACCAATCGACGAGGAGAATCCGCCGCATAACCGGAGAAGACGTCCCCAGAAACGGATCCAGAAAAGAACAAACCGATTGAAGAACTCCGCACTTCGGAGAACCTTGAATCGAAATCCCGATGGAACAAGCGAGCAAGACAGACACCGCACACGACCAACCCTGATATAGACCGCACACAATCAGATCCTCACTATTGAAACCCACCCACCTCCCGGCGACTGAAAGCGGAAACCGCCGCTTGACAAGAAGACGCAGGAGACTCCTCCACCAAGACCCGAAGCCGAGAACTGCAGACCACCCAGAGACAACTAGAGAGCCGAACACTGAGAAGACCAGAAGGTAGAAGATCTTGCCGACCACTACCGATTCCCGGAGCTGAAGAATGCGAGAGCAGGCCAATCTCGCTGAGAAATCAGACGAGAACCAAAGAGAGCGAGAGTATCGCCTCTTGAATCGCTTCCTAGGGGAGAGCGAACCTCTTCTAAATAGTGGCTCTAAGTTCTGTACTTTTTTTTAACCAGCAGCTCTTGCAGTTTCTATTGTTAGTTGTGAGGAGCCATGTCCTTTTATTGCCTAGCTGCAAAGTGCTACTTCGCCAAGGAAATGAAGATACCACCTGCCACAGCCCAACCCATTTTCAGAGCATACTCTACATCTAGTACCGCCAAGTTAGACGGAGTTATGTTTTAGGAGGATTGTAAACCTCAAGGTACCAAACAAATATACCCTAATTACGAAGTTCTTTGTAATTATGCCATAATTGGTAGGGAACAAGAGTAATTTTCTCTAACTGATATGGGTAAGCAACAAAACTGTAAATACCTCAAAAAGATATAGGTTTTTAAATTAACATCCCGGGTACATGGACAAATATCTAAATCCAAAAAATACAACGCAACACCTGGAGTTAAATCTCATCCCCTGGAACGGGAATAGTGGTTGTCATTAGGATTTCGCTTTCCCCAGAACATTGATAGAGCTTGTTTAACAGGAGGTTTTACTGGCCCTTTGCTATTAGCCCGCTGACCAAAAATCTCACCTGGGACAAAGAAGCTTCCCTCCCCCTGCCAAAACAGATACAAAAATGAAATGTTTCAAGTTTTCTCCATAGTTATGTCCAATCGTGTCATCATATAATCATAAAGATAAATAATATGAAAGCCCTCAGCAGCTTACATTGTCCGAAGATTTCTTCTTGTTCTTGGAGCGCTGGTCACCACGAAGGAAGACTCCATATTTTTTAGGGAGCTGGTCTTCTCGTAAAACTGGATTTTTGGAGAGGCCATCCCTCCCACCTTGAGGTAACGGCAGGGAGAACTGTAAAAATGGACAGCCAAATTACTGGTTTCAGTGATTCTGTACAGTCTACGTATAAGTAAAAATGATTCCGCACTATCAACCAAATTATAAACTAGAATCTCTAAGCATTCACTTGAACGAGATAAAAATACGTGCAACGAGGCTTATACATACACCATCAATATGACGCAAAGGTAACAAAATTTCAAGACTAATGAAACAATAACATAGAAAAAGATATTGTACCCTTGTTCCTCGCAAGATAACACGTGGACGGCGAGCCGCCAGCACAATTCCATTCTGACCAACTGTAAGAGCAACCTTTCTTAACGTGCCACCATTACCACACCTTGGACAGAAAATCCTACCAATTTCATCTGTAACCATATGGCAGGCGTGACATTTCAAAACCCATCTAGCAAAACATGAGAAATTGGTTTTGTTTAGCCAGCCTTCAGACACAACTATACTGCAAATAAGTGAATCACAATGCTTTCTTCTACATAAATTTAGGTCTCAATCAAAATGTCAATACCTGTGTAGTTCACGAATCTGCATTCCTCCTGGTGCAATCAAACGCAGCCCCATCTGCAGAATCACATTTTGCATGGCATAATCTGCAGTCATGCAAGCCACACAAGAGTCTGACAATGGCCTCACCAAACCACTCTGTTCACTGCTGTTATCATCTACATATGAAGCAGTTATATCTTCACTGACGTGGCTTACACTGCTATCAAAGTGTTGATCTGTTTCTACATCTTCCACTAGAGAATCAGTTCTTTCACCTGTTAAATCTAAGTTTTCAAGGCCTGAAGCTATTTCTTCGTGATCAGCCTCATTTTCAAGTTTCATTTTGTTTACCATAGAAGATATGTCTTCACTGTCGTTCTTACCATCCGAATTCTGAGTCTCTTGTTCACTTTTACCCTCGACATCGATCTTATCATCATTTTTCAAAGAGGTTTTGTTCATTTCACGTCTTGCTTGTCTTCTTACATATCTCCTATACGTACTGCGGCTCACAGCTGGGCACCAATCACCTTCATCCTCATTGCATTGTCCCAGAGACGCATCAACTCCGTCTGCTACCATCTTCCCCTCAATCTTCACCTCTCGTTTCTTTGGCGGGTATCTTCTGTGCCTCCTGGGACTCTCCTCGGTATGGTTGTCATCCAATGGGCGACTTTCCACAGGAACATCGCGAAGACTGGCTTTCGCATCAGGCTGTAAGTTCAAGCTCAAGTCCCTCAAGGGCAGAATCTTTGACTCCTGATTAGAATTGCTCTCAGGTAATCCTTCTAACGCTTCCCACTCTTCTAGATTAGAAACATTAGAACCCCATCCTGGCATATCCTTCTCAGGCAACTTTCTCACATTAAGCATGTGCACAGGAGGAGGGGTGTCCCGAAGGTGTGATGTTCCTTCGTATCGAGCTTCAAGTGTGTAAGCCAAGGCAATCAGCTTCAAATCAATTTCAGAAAGAGTCTGCAGATCACCGGTCGCCCTCGCAAAGCTGATGACTGAACAACCATAAGGTAGCAAAGTAACACATAAGATGTCAACGGAAGTTATGTTTTAATTGAGTAGTTTTCTTTTGAGAGCAAGCGAGAAGAGAAAACGACCAATCCTCAAACTCCCAGGAATACTCTAAAGGTCCAATATGTACAGTCATCTCTAAAAAGACATGTCAATGCCAATACCAAGGCCTTTACAGAAACAGCCCTTCCTCTTCGAGGAAAACGCTAACGGATTTCGTCTATTTACCTCCGTACTTCTAAACAGAGGCACATCTAAACAGAGACATCGATACTAGCTGAAGCCGAATTCTAATAAAACCACGAACGGTGGATATCAAACACCTTGACAGTAGAAGAATTTCAGGAACGAAACAGCATAATATAGTAAGTTGCTTACCTTTATTAAGATCCTCCGGTGAAGGGTCCATTATAACAGGCTCGAATGGAAGAACAGAGAGCCGGTGGCGAGACGTAGGATCTCGAATTTCATGAATGACCTCTTCGATGGTGACGAGCTTGTCAGCGAAACTGGTTAGCCTCTCTCCGCCCTGGATGATAGCGTTAGCATCAATTACCGCGAAAGAGATGCCCTTAGACGACGAATTGAGAAAGGAGTCGAACATTTGGCTCGCCGCCGGCACCGCAGTCCGTGGATACTGCTGCTTGTTCGGTTCACTCTGCTGCTTCACTAAGTTTGACCAGGTGACGGTTGTAGCAGTGGTTGTTGTTGTGGTTGTGGTTGTGGTTGGGGTTGTGAGAGGAGGAAAAGGGGGTGGCGCAGAATCGGAGTCCATGAGTTCCGGGTAGAAGGAAGATCGAGAGGATAGCGGGAGAAAGGAGGCGCGGAGAACTGAAGTGCAAATAAACCCTAAGCTAGAAGCATTTTGTTAGATTATTTGGCCGGGAGAAAAAAAACAGAAGAAAAGAGAGAGCCATTATTAAACATGATAGTTCCAATAACTATTCTCATCTAATTAACTACTATTAAATATTGGGACATTAAAATTAACTACACCATCCCGTCATAATTGTCTTGTTTACTTTTTGACACATTTTTCCACTTTAATATTAAATATATAAGATAAAATAATTTTTACAAATTAAATTGTATAATATAGTTTTTCACATAAGGATTCCATTATAAAACATAGATTTATAAAAACATATTATCTTATATATTAATATTAAAGTCAAACGACACATCCAAATAGTAAACTGGACACTTTAACTGGGTTAGAAGGAGTATTATTTGTTTACATGTACATCGTCATTCAAATATGTAAATTCTCACATCAAAATATGTACATACATTCTCACAGTAAAAAATCATCGTATACATGTAAAAATAATTTTTTAAGAAGATGTCAAAACATATTCATGACTGGTCTTGTTTTGAAAGCTTGCCTTTGGTGTTGCTCTGTAATTTTTTTTTCATTTTAGATTTATATATTAAAAGTTATAACAATTTAAAGTTTTATGATTAAGAAAGAAAAAAAAAAAAAATTAAAAAAATCCTAACCTGACACGGGCGCATGAAAGAAAAAAAACGAGCAAACGTCGCCGGCCCGCTCTCCGTCCTCCTGGATTGTAGCTATCTCTAGCTACAGTATCCTGTAGCCAAGAAAATGTCTTTTTATTGGTTTGTTTCTTTGTGTTTTTTCTTTTTACATAAGATTTTATTCGATAGAGTTTATTAAGTCAAGAGAAAACAAAATACCTATAATTATTAGTTCATTTACTATAAAAAAGCATTATAGAACACTTACAAAACGTTAATTTTTTAATTATAGAATCTTTTACAGTTTTTATTTTATTTTATTTTATTGCTGACAAGTCATTTTATTTAATATAAAATGAAACCTTTTTTATTTTTAAATACATGTGTTAGTAGAAAATTTGTTCAACTTTATAGGATGTTTGTTCAAATTAATTGTGAAGATTGTTCGAGGATGTACATAATATCGTACAACCGGTTGTATGATAGTCGGCTTGGTTGTATGATAGTCGGCTTGTCCACATTTTCATTACGAGATCCTCGAGGTTTCATTTTTTTTACGATATACCCATGAGATTTCGTTTTCATTACGATATGCCCTTGAGGTTTCAATTTATTACGAGATGACCCTCAGTTCACATTCTGTTATATTTTTATATCCTCATTTTACACTCACATCATATGCCCCGTATAACCTCAATGATATATAGTTAAAGTTTTGTTTGAATTTGAAAAAAATTAAGTCATATAAAATTTGAAATCAATAATAAAAAATAAATATAATTAAATAAACAAAAAACAAAAAAATTTAAATGGAAATGACTAAAAAATACAAATTAAATTATTTTGAAAAATAAACATAACTTGTTAAGGTGTTACCTAGATATGAGTTAAAATGTAAAAAGGTCTAACAATAATATGAAGAATATTAAAAGCAACCGTTTCATATAATACATAGAAAATCATTATTTTAAATTAGAAAAATAAAGTATAAAAACCATAAAATATGATCATTTCTCTTGTGATTATTGATATCAAATAATATATCTGTTAATAAACTCACACTATAATTAATAAAATTATTTAATAATTTCTTGTATTTAATATAACTGTTATAAAAAATTTACGATTTTAAGTCACCGCTATAATAGTTTTTAAATTATGTAACAATATAATTTATAAATAGATTTTTTTTTGTTTAGTCATTTCTTTATTTTAAAATTTTAATGATTCTAATTTTTAAAATTTTTTTAAACTTTTATTTATGCTTTTTAAATTTTTATCAAATTTTTAATTGATCTTTAATTTTTATGTGCATTTTGTTCATATTTTAAATTTTAAAAAAATTTAACCATAAACCCGTGAGGTTATTACGGGGCATATGGTGCGAGGGTAAAATTAAGATATGAAAAATATAATATATCAGAATCTGAACTGAGGGGCATCTCGTAATAAAATTGAAACCTCAGGGGTATATCGTAATGAAAATGAAACCTCAGGGGTATATCGTAAAAAAAATGAAACTTCGGGGTATCTCATAATGAAAATGAAACCTTAGGGGTATCTCGTGAAATTTCCCCAAAATTGTTTAACTACTTTTAGATAGAAATAAAAAGAGTCTAGAAACGAGATCTCTCCCTTTTTGTTATTATAAATGGGTCCACGTAGCATAAATGAGTTTGTTTGTTCGGAAAGAGCATAAACATTTTGTAACATAAATGTGTTAGCATAAATTGGCCCATGTAGCACATATGAGTCTATAACTTTTTTTTTTGAAAAAAAAGACATAATTGTTATAAATAGATATATGTATGGTGGACTCCACATCTTTATGTAATTAGGGTTTCTGCAAAAGGAAAATGTTCTACTAAAACTAAATTGATAAACCTAGAAATTAATAAAACGAAAATCCTGTCGGGTTGCAAAAATCCCGGTAACTATAGTATAGAAAGTTAAGCAACCAGATATCGAACCACGGGACTTGAATAAATAAGCCTAAGTCCTAAGAAAACTGGAAATTCAGGGGGGTTGTGAATTGTTTTTTAATTGAATTGAATAAATGCAAGTCAAAGTTTAAATGAACAATTAATGAAAGTAAATTATGAGTTTGATAAAGTGAGTGGAACTCCGGGTTTGGGTCGTTCTTTACTGGTTAAATCTAGTAGAATCTACAATTCGACTATGAGAAACGGAAAGACCAATTCTTTCTACTCTCTTCAATGCTAAATCCTAGTTCATTGAAGAGCTCACCTATCAGAACATGTCAACTCTAATCTAGCAGTTGGCAAAACACATATAGGCGGACTACGTGCGAAGAATTATTAGCGTTTGCAGGAAAAATTATCTATCCGACTAATCTTTCCCCAAATCTCCAGGTTAATTCGAACTTCCTATTAATCACCTTATCTGATCCTAATAGGATTCACAAAACAACTCTATAAATGCGCAAATTTAATAGAGAAGATGAATGATAAACATTAACCTAGAAACAATCCGTTACAATCTCATAATCAAATTGCAGAAATCCTAACTAAATTGTATCCATCGTGAACAACCCTACCCCAGAGTTAATCCCTACTATCCAGACATTACAAAGAAGCAGATAAATGCAGTCAAAGTAGAATTCATCTAAAGGAAGAAAAACCCTCGAATTGAACGATTATCCATAATCAATGGCTGCCGGCGCAAGGTTGAAGATGATGGTCTGACTCCCTTCTGTCGATGCTCCTCCTCGATGATGATAATGTGCTTGATGAATGGGGATGAAGGTGAAGCTGATGCTGATGGTGAGGATGAGGGGAAGGAGCGTTGTTTTCCAGCGTGAGAGTGTTGTGATGTAGTGATAGGTAATGAATGCCCTTCCTCTCCTCTGATTAGGTCATTAAATAGAGTTTTCTTCCTCTTTCTCCCTTCAAAACGCCGAACTTCTGCTGAAATTTTAGTCGCGTCCGAACATTGGTCCGACCTTCAATGTTCGGACACATTGCTTTGAGGGCTCCAAATCCAAAAGTCTCGACTTGTGTCCGAACTTGGATGTTCGGACACAAGTTCGGATATGCACTGTAGGTCAGACTTCCGACTTTTCTCATTGTGATTCTCGAACCATGTCCGAACTTCGAAGTTAAAACTGAAGTTCGGACATTTCACCAAGCACAGCATACGAACTCTCGGCTTGCGTCCGAGCTTGGAAGTTCGGACACAAGCTCGGACATACCTTCAAAATCCTCTAAATTCATCGTTCTGACTCCAATTCGACCCCCGTCTGTTGCATCATCTCCCTTGTGAGTTAATCTATTGTTTCCTTGGCTTTTCTCTGCATTTAACATAGAAAAAGGTATCAAGCCTTAACAAACAACAAACCAAAGGAAAACGTAAGATAAGTGGGGAATATTATCCATGCGCGTATGAAAATTAAGCATTAAAGACCGCTAAAACCATTCATATTCCACACTCATCAAACCTCCTCACACTTAACCTTTGCTTGTCCTCAAGCAAAGCAGGAGTAGGATACCTCAAAATGCCTTAGTACCAAACCTTGGGATTGCACAAAATAAGGAGTTAAGCCACAACAACCACCCAAGAATCGATCTGCTCTTAACTGCATGTCTCTTAAACAATGAAGCACGCTTTTAAAACAAAAGATTATGGAGAAGTCAGATCACGAAGTCAAAATAGAGTAACTCAGAACCTTCCAACCTTTTCTCTTCTCAAACCCGTGGATGACAAGGGGTGTGAAGTTCTACCATATTCCGCAGAACCTTTCAACACCACGTACTCATGATCTAATTAAAGGAGTTGCCACAAACATAAGACTCTAAAGAGCTTCCTCTTTTTTTTTTGCATACATATAAATTTTTTTCCCGCGCAAATAATTCATCCCCAGACTTTTCTAAATGGGTGATGAAGCACCCCAAGGACTTAATAACCGGATGGAAGAGGCCTGTTTTGGGTCAGAAAATAATTCAGATCAGAGAAGTACCTTGCCTTTATCCTTCATTCCAGACATTATCATCATTTCCAAGGTTCCAGGTTAAACCAGTTCTGACTCCATAACCAACTTGTCCAAAGACATTTAATAGAATTCAGTTAAATTTGAAAATATGAGAACACACAGCTTTGAGCAAATCAATCCTTAAAGTCATCACCGGACTCAACTCCACAACGAAAAGATCCACCCAAGTATTCAGCACCTAGAAGCACTCTAAGGAATTTACCCCCATATAGCCCAAGACCAAACAAAAATTAGTGGGGGATGCAAAATAAATGGCTGATACATTCAGAAAGATCTCCCCCTTCCTCACACTTAATGAGGAGCAATGTCCGCATTGTTCAGAAAATTAACACAAGAAAGAGATCGTACTAAATGTGTCAGACTCACAAGGGTGGAAGCGAAGAGTTACAGAATGAACACGTTATAGCACGGGCCGAACATAAACCAAAAAGAAAAAGAAACTGAAAACTCCCCTGATTTCTTTTGTGATGATTGAGGAAGAGGTTCTTCCTCACAGTTAGTGTCCTGGTAGGGGAAATGTTTCCTCACACTTGCTTCCAAGCTAGTGTCCGGCATGGAGTCAGCACGGTAAAACATACTTGTACACATTCAACAAACAAAACATAGAAGTATGCTAGAAGCATCGCATTAGTGACAACAGTATTCGGAGTTTAAGATTAGAACAAACTAAAATCGAAATAAATAAAAACAACCCAATCGAAATAAAAGAAATAGGTCTAACACAACTGAAAGTAAATCCACAAAGAAGTTCAGATGTGGCTTCTAAACAAAAGTAGCATCAAGCAACAACATAATCACTGTGGGGCGGGTAGTACGCCTGCCACTGCTGAAACTGAGCGAGCAGAGCCTCATAGTCGTCCTGAGAGCGGCGCGCCTGCTGCTGAAGAGTCTCGATCTCCGCCTGATAGCGACAATCCATCTCCATGAAGCGGGACTCCAGCTGATCAAACTCATAGCGAGTGACATACTCGCTCCCAGGAGCTGGCAGTGCAAGAAACGCCTCGTCCTCTTCGGCTGTAGCAGTAGGAGCGGGCTCTGACGGACCCTCACCCGCCTCTCGTTGGCGCTTCTGTGGTCGCGGGGCAGCCTTCTTCCTCCATTCTCTCCTGTCATACTCGAACCACATTCTTCAGGGCGCCCACATCAATAGGGGACCGCGCAGCATGCAGCCCCACAGAAGGAATGGCAACCATCTGCCTCCTAAGTATGTGGCAGATCATGACCGGATAGCCGAGCCGAGCTTGTGTCGGTCCTTGTGCTCCATAATATACTGCAGATGCAAGAAGATCACCCACGCAAGTAAGTAACCTCAGCAGCCCCAGCAACGCCGGATTTAGCACGGCCTGAAGAAGAAGGAAATCTGTGTGGTTCAGGTCCGAGCTCTGACGCGGGAGAACGTTCGCAGCTAGTAGTGCGAAGAGGACTCTCTCCTGAGGGCTCTGAAGCAGATCAGCAGGGACGACCTGCTTTGATGGGTCATCCCCTCTGCGTCGTCGTGGTCCCTGAACCATGAGGGGGGTATAGTGATTGATAGCTGCTGCCTTGAAGTCATGGGGGTTGAGGTGCTGAGGAGGGTCGGGGGCGGGATAAGGAAGGTCCAGATAGCGAGCAATCTCCATCGTGGAGACCGTCACTCTATCACCGTCTACAATGGATTTGATCTGGCCGTCCTGGTAGATTGCATTCGCATAAAACATGCGCACCACTCGTTCAGAATACTGGCCCCCATATCCAAAATTTTGCCCCAACAAATGAGTCCAATAATCCCCTCAGTCCCAGCTGCTGCCAGTTCCGGCACCACACACCGCTCAGCAATTATATCCATCTCTTTGGCGAACCACTCTCGTGCTGCGTCGTTTCGAAATTCGTCCTGCTGAGCTCGACGGCTGGAGCTTGCACCGGCCCTCGCAGCCCTCTTACCACGGCCTGTAATTCGGCTCAACATCTGCTCATACAAGGGCAACCAATGTCAAATAAAAGAAGGCAATGAAATAGTTCTAAGTATGCACCGAATTTATCCAAAATTCGACAGAGTCTCCCCTTAAAATTCATCATTCTCCACAACAAAGGTCAATCAATCTTTCAATTGCAATGGTAATCCTCAACAAATAGTGACCAGCAGAGACTTAACTGACAAAAAGGCACAGTATTCCAACACATTCAGTTTAGTCTCATTCACTTTTTACTAGTTCAGCCATGCAAAATAAAACCACACACTCAAATATCTACAATGAAATCACAGTAGTGCAGTTTTAAACATCTCTATCCAGCAACTTACAGCATAGCAGAAAATAAACCCCCTATATGCAAATGAATCTTAGAAATCTCAATAATAATAAACAGCACATTCTCGACTAGTTATACCTCAGATTCCAAAACTTGTTAAAAACACATTAAACGAGGTAGAAAAGTGGAGAGAATACCTTGCTTGAGTTGAATGAATGTTTAGAAGTAGAAAGAACAGCAAAATCTGCAAGATTTCGACTCAAAATTCCCAAATGCGACAGTTAAGGGTCGAACTGGTTTTGCTCAAAAATCGGACTGATTCGAGAATTTTCTGGTTGATTTCGAGTGCTAGGATTGTAGAGGATTCAAAAACGAAGAGATTGATACCAAGATTGTAGGATTTGGTGGAAGAATGAGGGAGTTATGAGAGATTGAAGAAGAGGGGAGTTGGGGGCGCCGCGTTCGTCGCGAGGTTGAAGAAGGGTTTGGAAATTTTTAAGTCCGTCCGCGCCCCCTTTAATTCAGAATTTTCGGGGTGTCCGAACTTCATAGTTCGGACAGAAGTTCGGACATTCATACCTGGGTAGCGCTTCGCATCGTGTCCGAACTTCGAAGCTCGGACCGAAGTTCGGACATCTCGTGTTTCCGTTTCGCCAAACTCTCGTGTCGGGTCCGAACTTCGATGTCCGGACCGAAGTTCGGACATACGTTTTGCACAGCCCTCAAACTCTCGAATCAGGTCCGAACTTCAATGTCCGGACTGAAGTTCGGACAACACCCAAAATGCACCAAATTGTTTCTTTCTGCTCTCAAACCACTGTAAACAAAAGCATTATCCAAAACAAAACTATAAACAACATAATAACACAGAATTAAAGTACCGAAAAACACTGGGTTGCCTCCCAGTCAGCTGCTCTTCTTTAATGTCTTTAGCTAGACAATTCCTGCTTGATCAATCAGAGCAAGTGTGGTGGGCAGCTCTACAACAGCCTACAGCGAATTCCTTCAACTTTCTCAATTCTTTCCGCATTTGCCAAGAGAACTTCTTTTTCACGTTCGAGCTCGTCTCTTGAGAAATCATCTTTATTGTAAGATTGGAGTCACTCTCCAGAAAGAATATTGCCTGCATAGGAGAAAGCTTAGGATCAGTACCCAGATAGCCTTTTAAACGAGCACCATTTACCTTAAAGGTTTCACCATCCTTGTTCTCCAGCTCGTATGCTCCATAAGATGTAACTCCCACAACTCTGAAGGGGCCTGCCCAGTGTGATTTTAGCTTCCCAGGAAAGAGACGTAGCCTAGAGTTAAAGAGCAGCACTAGATCCCCCACTTTGAAGTCTCCTTTTGAATCATTCGGTCGTGGATCCTTTTTGTGCACTCTTTATAGATCCTTGAGCTGTCGTACGCCTGGTCTCTCAGTTCCTCCAACTCAGAAAGCTGAAATCGCCTCTTCTCTCCAGCATCACGCAAATCAAAGTTAAGAGCCTTTAAAGCCCAATAAGCTCTGTGCTCTAGCTCAACTGGGAGATGACAAGCCTTCCCGTATACTAGTTTAAAAGGAGACATCCCAATGGGAGTCTTGAATGCAGTTCTATAAGCCCACAGAGCATCGTCAAGCTTGATAGACCAATCCTTCCTGGAGGAGTTGACTGTCTTCTGGAGAATCCATTTTAGCTCTCGGTTACTCACTTCTGCTTGCCCATTAGTTTGGGGATGATAAGGTAAAGCAACCTTATGAGTCACCCCGTACTTAGTCATCAGAGAATCAAAGGCCTTGTTGCAAAAGTGAGAACCTCCGTCACTGATGATAGCTCTTGGCACACCAAATCTGGTAAAGATGTTCTTCTTCAAGAATTTCACCACAGTTCTAGCATCAGCAGAAGAGCAGGGGATTGCTTCGACCCATTTGGAAACATAATCTACAGCAACGAGGATGTAGTGGTTTCCGTGAGAAGAAGGAAATGGGCCAGTAAAGTCAATACCCCAGACATCAAACAGTTCAACTTCAAGGATTCCCTTCTGAGGCATCTCATGCCTTCTTGAAGTGTTCCCCATCCTCTGGCAGTTATCACAGTGAGCACAGAAGCGGTGGACATCTTTGTGTAGAGTGGGCCAGTAAAAACCACACTCTAACACCTTAGCAGCTGTCCTAGTAGGACCGTGGTGACCACCTGCCTCTCGGGAATGGCAGAACTCAATCACACTGTTAACCTCTTCATCAGGGAGACATCTTCTGATTAACCCATCAGCACACACTCTGAAAAGATAGGGGTCCTCCCAAACATAATGACGGGCTTCAGAAAGAAACTTCTTCCTCTGGTTGTAACTTAGATCATGGGGAATCAAACCAGAGGCAAGATAGTTAGCCAGGTCAGCGTACCATGGCTCTTTAACTTTCCCAATTACAAAGACTGTTTCGTCAGGAAAGAATTCATTTATGGGAACCCCGTCATCTGGAGTCTCAAGCCTAGATAAATGATCTGCAACCCCATTCTGCTTCCCTTGCTTATCAACAACTTCCAAGTCGAACTCTTGGAGAAGCAGGATCCATCTTAGGAGTCTAGGCTTAGAATCATTCTTTTGGAATAGGTATTTCAAGGCAGAGTGGTCGGTGTGAGCAATTACCTTACTTCCCAGCAAATAAGGCCTGAACTTGTCAAGAGCGAACACCACATCAAGTAGCTCCTTTTCAGTGGTGGTGTAGTTCTTTTGAGGTTCCGACAGAGTCTTACTCGCATACGTGATAACCCTCAAAATTTTATCCTTCCTTTGACAGAGTGCAGCACCAACAGCAAAGTCACTAGCATCTGTCATGACCTCAAAAGGAAGGGACCAGTCAGGGGGGACCACAATCGGGGCAGAGATGAGTTTACCCTTGATAGTTTGAAAGGCCTTCAAGCATTCTTCCGAGAAGTGAAATTTTACATCTTTCTGCAGAAGATCAGACAAGGGCTTCGCAATTTTTGAAAAGTCCTGGATGAACCTTCGATAGAACCCTGCGTGACCCAGAAAAGATCTAACTCCTCTGACTGAAGTGGGAGGAGGTAACCCCTCAATGACTTCCACCTTCGCCTTGTCCACCTGAATACCGTCTTTTGAGACCCTGTGACCGAGCACTATACCCTCATGTACCATGAAATGGCACTTCTCCCAATTTAAAACCAGGTGGGTCTCCTCACATCTGCCTAGTATCTGATCCAGCTGATCAAGACACACATCAAAACTCTGGCCATATACCGAGAAGTCGTCCATGAAGACTTCTATGCTTTTCTCAATAAACTCGTTAAAAATCGCCATCATACATCGCTGAAATGTGGCTGGAGCGTTGCAAAGACCAAATGGCATCCTCCTATAAGCAAAAGTGCCATAAGGGCAGGTGAAAGTGGTCTTCTCCTGATCCTCTGGCGCGATGGGAATCTGGAAGTAACCGTTGTACCCATCAAGGAAGCAGTAGTACTCTTGCCCAGCTAGCCGCTCCAACATTTGATCGATAAACGGCAGCGGGAAGTGGTCCTTCCTTGTGGCTTCGTTCAAACGGGTAGTCGATGCACATCCTCCAGCCAGTGGTCTGTCTTTGAGGCACCAATTCTCCTTTATCATTGGGTACCGCCACTATTCCTCCTTTCTTGGGAACGACTTGCACAGGGGAAACCCAGCGGCTATCAGAGATAGGGTAAATGATGCCTGCATCCAAGAGCTTCAACACCTCAGCTTTCACTACTTCCTTCAAGTTTGGGTTTAATCTCCTCTGGGGCTGCCTCACTGGCTTGATACTGTCTTCCATGTAAATTCGATGAGTGCAGAACCCTGGACTAATCCCTTTAATATCTGCCACTGACCACCCCAAAGCTCCCTTATGCCTTCTTAACACTTCCAAAAGTCTGCTTTCCTGCAAAACAGACAAAGACGAAGAAATAATAACAGCAGGGCGCTACCCTCTAAGAAAGCAATATTTGAAGGGAGAGTTTTTAATTCAAGAGTAGGGGGTTTCTCTACTGAAGGAACGAGCCTCTGAGTAGGCCTGTCCAGTGGCTCCACAGGAGGAGCATAAGGGCGAAAATAGGTTCGTCCCTGATTAAGCTGCTGGACGACAGTAGCTACCTCAGTGCTCTCCTTGTCATCCTCAATCGAGTGGCATAACACCTGCTCTAGCACATCAGAATTCTCAAGCAGGAAAGAAGAGTCATCAGTAGTTTCAGCGACAAACGCATCATAATCATCAGTATAGTCGACATCAATAGAAAGCAACATGAGAAGAAGCATTTGTTCTCATCATCTTAGTGATATCAAAACTAAGCTCCTCATTATTAAATTTAAGGGTGATCTTTCCTTTGTCAACATCAATGACAGTTTTAGCAGTTCGTAGGAACGGTCTACCCAAAATTAATGGCACTTCAACATCCTCATCCATATCAAGAATAACAAAATCAGCAGGGAAGAAGAAGTTACCAACACCTACCACAACATTCTCAACCATACCACGAGGTTTGATTGAGGAACGATCAGCTAATTGCAGATTAAAATTGATTGGGATAAGCTCACCAGCATGAAGTTTCCTAAACATTGAATACGACATCAAATTTATACTCGCTCCAAGGTCGTAGAGTCCATACCCACAGTCCATGTCTCCAATGGTGCAAGGGATGATGGGCTGCTGGATCTCCACACTTTGGAGGAAGCTTCTGCTGGATGGCTGCAGAGCACGTCTCTGTCAGCTGAACAATTTCACTTTCCTTGAACTTTCGCTTGTTAGAAATCAAATCCTTCACAAAGCGAGCATAATTAGGCATCTGCTTGATAGCATCAATCAAGGGAATGTTAATAGTAAGCTTCGAAAACACACTCAAAAATTTCCCAAATTGATCATCAAGTTCTTTTTCTTTCAATCTATTAGGGAAAGGAAGTTCCTTAGGAACCACCTTACCCTTGGAGTTTTTAGCAATCAGAATATGAGAAGGGGAAGAAATAGGAGCCTGGGTCTCCTCAACAACTACCTCAGGAGGGGCTGAGGGCCCTGACGGTGCACCAGTGCTAGAAGAAGAACGACCGGTCTCCTCGTCAGCTTGATCCTCAGCCACTTGATTTCTATTCATCAATTGTTTCCCACTTCTTAAGGTAACTGTTGCCACCTCTTCAGAATCTGAACAATCCTCAACTACCACGGTTTCTGAGACCGACACTGCCTTCAACTGTGCTTTAGGATTGGGGTCTGGTTGGGAAGGCAATGATCCAGACGGTCTTTGCTGTAAGAGGAACTGAGTCAACTGACTCATCGTTCCTTGCATCTCCACCATGATGTTCTCGAGTTTTTGCTGACCAGCTGCCAGATTCTGATTTATTACGGTTTGTTGCTCTTGAGAAGCCATCAGTTTATCCATCATTGTTAGCAGAAATATGTGACTATCTCTACCTAGGCAGTGTACCTATCGTTTTGCGGAATAGTGAATTGAGTGGGGTTGTCGATCTCAGGGACCTCGTTCAATTAACTGACAATTTATTTACTAACTGAGAAACTAAACTAAGAAAACAGGAAACGTCACTTTTTCAGGTTTGCTTAATTTAATAAAAAGAAAGACTCAACAAACTAACATAAAATAATAAAACAGTAAAATAAACTAAACAAATAAATAAAGAGTAGAACTCTAAATAAAAGGAAGCACCCCGGATTGTTCTGCAAACCTTCACTTTCTAATCTATTAATAAACTCTTCCCTAATTCTGCAATAAACTCAGGAACTATAATTAATTCGTCAACGACTAAGTCTAACGAATCCTAACCAGTTGCTAGAACTAGCAGCAGACTAATGCTCTAATCCGGACACAACTAATCGCATAAAGAACAGCTCCTATTTGAGACCGATTAACCTATAGGCGGGATCACGCTTCTAGTCGTTAATCAGGTTTAATTCCTATGTCTTGTTATCTATCTCAGCTCTCGCGTGTTGACTAGAAAACTACAAAGATTGCTTTAATAATTAGCTAGAGAATTAAAGCGTATGAAGAACTGGAATTAAACTACTGCATTATTGAATTAGTAAAGAGATTACAAAATAAATATAAAGATCCGGTTTGCTACCCCAATCCAGGGAGCTAAACTAACTATTCAAACATAACTGTAAAAATAACACAAATAATAAAGAATGACATTAAACTGTAACAAAAATAATATAAGTGGTGGTGGTATGGTAATGGTGGTGAATGGTGTAGGATGAATGGTGGCGCGGTGGTATAATGGTGGTGATGCGTGGTGATGTGGTGAGGGCGATGGAGTATGGCTGGAACAGGATGAGAGGAAATATCGAGATATTGGTGATTGAGTGAGGAGGATTGTTGAGAGGCATAAGCCTCTGCTAGGAGGCGTGGGATGTCCTCCGTTGGTGAATGAATGCGGGTCTTTTATCATCAGAGCAGTCCAATATTCATCTATCTTTTATGCCCAAAGATAAACAAAAAATATTAGAAGATAAAAATATATCTTCTTTCCACGTGAATGTATTCAGCCCATCTCGTGCAAGTAATGAAGATGCAGCAGCCCTCCAGAGAATTCATCCATCTCGAACATATATATGTATATGGGGCCCATCTTTTGTTTCTTTGTTCACGATCCATATAAGCCGTGCTCACATTCCATCTCTTCCGAGTAGTATGTATATCAATATGTATTATATATAATATGTATATATACGAATATATATATATGTATTATATATATATATATGAATATATGTCACCATTTTCTGTCGTTAACACATAAAATATATTAGGTCTTATCAAAACACAAATCTAAGAAAAAACATATGATAAGTGAGAAATATGGCATGAATTGTTGTGAATATAGGAAGAATTATAACCCTAAAAGTAGATATATTTCTCACTTATCAAACTTCCTCACACTTAGTTTTTTGCTTGTCCTCAAGCAAATACAGAATATGACTACTCTTAAGGGCCGTAGTATTGAAACTCAGGATCAATCAACTGCTGATGGAAAACAAGCAAAATGACAATCAAAAGAATAGTTCTGCTATCTGCTGTAGGTTTTCGCAAACAGTGAAAAAAGAGTGGAGTTTAAAAGCATGGAGAAGTTAGATTATAGAAACTGAAACAGAATAGTTTGGGATCTTCCACCATTTCTTTCCTCTAACCTTTGGATGACAAGGGGTATGAAGTAACACCTTATTTTGTGATACCTTTCAACACCACATACTCATGATCAGAATAAGCAAAAATGAATTACATATTTAACTTTTCAAAGTTCCTTTCCTTTAACATTCTATTCTGCCATTTGCATATTCAATTCATCCCCTCAGACTTTTCTCTTCACCCATGTAGCGGCTTTGGGCCTTCTATCCCAGATCACAAGACCTTAGGTAGACGGGTGATGAAGCACCCCAAGGACTTAATAACCGAATGAAGAGGCCTGTTTTGGTTCAGAAATAAATTTCAATTCAGATCAGCGGAGTACCTTGCCTTATCCTTTCATACCAAACTTTCTTATCATTCCCAAAATCCCAAACTAGACTTATTCAGTTTTCATAATCAGCTAATCCACCAAATTTCAGTGAAAATAGATTCAATTTGGATAAAACTATACATACAAACAGCCAAAAGCAGAAAGATTCTTGAGGTGGCCATCAGGCTTGTTTTCAAAACCTCAACAAAAATTTTCACCTGGAGATTCAATATTTATTGGCGCTTAAAAGAAGCAATTCTTTCTAAATAAGAGGACAACCAAAAACAAATGTGGCATTAAGTGCAATTGTCAATATTTAGAAAGTACCTCTACTTCCTCACACTTAAGAGGAGCAATGTCCTCATTGTTCACAAATTAAAACCAAGAAAAGGACTTTCTAAATATTGCAAACTCATCAAGGATTTCATTCAGGTCAATAATGACTGATATAAAAATAATCTTTAAGCATAAAAGTCATGATAAGCTGAACATAAACATTAAAAATAAGGAGAAACTGAAACTCCCCTGATATCGTAGATTGAGGAAGGTTCCCTTCCTCACACTTAAGCTTGAACAAGGGGTAGCGTTCCTCACACTTGCGTTCAAGCAAGTGTCCAGCCTTGGGGTACATCAAACACCATGATAAAAATTTCACCTGCACAGACTCACAACTACCACAGAAACGCTGAAAGCGTTGCATTAAACGCACAGACACCGTTGCCACTTCTAAAGACAAACAAAATAAACCTAAGGAATAAATTAATGCAGTAAATAAAACCACCAAAACAAAAATAAAAACAAAAATAAAATAAAATTTAACCACTGGGTCGCCTCCCAGTAAGCTGCCCGTCTTTATAGTCTTTAGCTAGACTCCTGCTTTGTTATCCTGGATCAAAAATAAAAGTAGTTAATGGCTTCACCGGGAAAACAAAGTAGATAACAATTAAGAGCAAACCACCTGGATCAAAACAAAACGTTACTTCGGCAAATAAAATAGGAAAATAAATACTCCACAAAACCTGGTGTTTGAGGAGATACTGCCGGTAACGTAGTACTAACAGGAGATCAGGTGATGATGGTTCTTCTTCCTCAAATTCAAGGACATAAACGTCCTCCTCCTGTTGTTGAGGCTTGTTGGATTGATTGTGAAGTTGATGACTAGTTGGAGGTGGCTCTTCCTTCTGAAATTTGAGGATGTAGAAATCTTCCTCAAGTGTTAAAGGCTCAATGGAAGATTCTTGTTGGCAGACAATTGTTGAGGGAGCTTCAACTTCTGCAATGTCTCTGGGATCAACCACATCAGGCACCTCCACTGGTTCACAAATAGGTGCAGACAGAATATCTTCAAATACTGGTTGCTTTATTTGAGTTGAGGTTGAAGGAGGAGGGGAATATAAATTCCCAAATAGTCGCTCCAACTCTTCATCAGATAATTCACTCCTGGTATTTCGCTCCTCCTCTTCAGCTTCAGAAATTATAGGCTTGGAATGGTCTTCACCCATCGAAGTCTTTGCTTGAGATTGGTCCAGTGGGTTCGAATGACTTTGATTTTGGAGGAAATCTGTCTGCTCCTGTGCTAGCTGATGCGACATCTGATTAAGTTTCCTTTCCCAACTCTGGTTTATAGCTTCTTGCTCAGCAAATTTGGCATCAAACTTAGATTCAATTTCAACAAATTTAGCATTAGTGGCTTTTCTTTGCTCTAGGAGCTCCTCCAACATGCTCTCTATCTTGCTCGTATCCTCCTTAGGAGGCTCCTGATAAGCGTAGAACTGCTCGACCTCCATCTGCATTCTAGTCTGCTCACCTTCCCACCAATAAGGCTGTCGAAAAGACGATTGTTATGTTTGGTAATAATCTTGTCGCCTGAACTGGTTGTAACTTTGAGTACCCGGCTGATTATACCTGTTCAAATTCTGCTCAATGTTCATTATTGTAATCGTCGTTTCCAACTGTTTCAACACTCTCCTCAACTCATTCATGCTATCCTCCATCTTTGCCTACAAAAATAAAAACAAAAATTTAAAAATAAAGATAAAAAAACTAACACAAAAAAGAAACACAAAAATAAAATTAACTAAACAAAATAACAAAGAGAAACAAAAAATAAAATCCCTATTAATAAAAAGAAAATCAGCTAATAACCAAAAATCGAAAACTAATTAAATAAAATGAGAAACAACTACCGAAACACAATTAAGTAAACTTTGAGTACGTAACAGACAAAATAAAAATAAAAAGAAAAAGAAAAGAAAAATAAGAAAAGGAAACAGAACGTGATACCACCAAGTACGGCAAAGAAATTAAACAAACAGAAAATTAAGGAAGAAGAAAAATAAAGACAAGAAACACAAAATCGAAACAGAAAGGTAAATCCTAAACTAGACAAAATAAAAAAGTAAATAAAATAAAACTAACTCCTAGATCGTAAGGACGAAGTCCTAGTCTAAACCGTACAAATTTCTATACTAATTCACTAAACCGACAAGAATAAACAAAAAGAAAGAAGAATAAAAAAGAACAAATAAAAAAAAAGAATACTGTAACCGTAATATCTAAATTCAAGTAACGAAAAAAAATAAACCCAACAGAAAGTAAATCCAAAACGAAAAGGAAAAAAAAATCCAAAAAAAAGAAAGGAAAACAAAATGTATAAAAAATCGAAACAAAATTAAATCCAAAGAATTAGAACAAAAGTAAACGTAATCCTAAATCAACCAAAATCAAATTCTAAAAAGAAAAGAAATAAACTAAAAGAAACAAACTGAAAAAAAAACGAAGATAAAACCAAAATAAAATTAAAAAAACTAAACTATTCAACAAGTTAATCAAACGGAAGTAACCGAATTCAAAATGTTAAGCATATACTAATTCACGCTATCACAAAACTAGAATAAAAAAAAATAAATAAATAAGAAACAACAACTAACTAAATCTCAATTAAATAAACAAAATTATCAATTAACCGTGTTAGAGGTCCTCGGCAACGGCGCCAAAAACTTGTTAGCAGAAATATGTGACTATCTCTACCTAGGCAGTGTACCTATCGTTTTGCGGAATAGTGAATTGAGTGGGGTTGTCGATCTCAGGGACCTCGTTCAATTAACTGACAATTTATTTACTAACTGAGAAACTAAACTAAGAAAATAGGAAACGTCACTTTTTCAGGTTTGCTTAATTTAATAAAAAGAAAGACTCAACAAACTAACATAAAATAATAAAACAGTAAAATAAACTAAACAAATAAATAAAGAGTAGAACTCTAAATAAAAGGAAGCACCCCGGATTGTTCTGCAAACCTTCACTTTCTAATCTATTAATAAACTCTTCCCTAATTCTGCAATAAACTCAGGAACTATAATTAATTCGTCAACGACTAAGTCTAACGAATCCTAACCAGTTGCTAGAACTAGCAGCAGACTAATGCTCTAATCCGGACACAACTAATCGCATAAAGAACAGCTCCTATTTGAGACCGATTAACCTATAGGCGGGATCACGCTTCTAGTCGTTAATCCGGTTTAATTCCTATGTCTTGTTATCTATCTCAGCTCTCGCGTGTTGACTAGAAAACTACAAAGATTGTTTTAATAATTAGCTAGAGAATTAAAGCGCATGAAGAACTGGAATTAAACTACTGCATTATTGAATTAGTAAAGAGATTACAAAATAAATATAAAGATCCGGTTTGCTACCCCAATCCGGGGAGCTAAACTAACTATTCAACATAACTGTAAAAATAACACAAATAATAAAGAATGACATTAAACTGTAACAAAAATAATATAAGTGGTGGTGGTATGGTAATGGTGGTGAATGGTGTAGGATGAATGGTGGCGCGGTGGTATAATGGTGGTGATGCGTGGTGATGTGGTGAGGGCGATGGAGTATGGCTGGAACAGGATGAGAGGAAATATCGAGATATTGGTGATTGAGTGAGGAGGATTGTTGAGAGGCATAAGCCTCTGCTAGGAGGCGTGGGATGTCCTCCGTTGGTGAATGAATGCGGGTCGTTTATCATCAGAGCAGTCCAATATTCATCTATCTTTTATGCCCAAAGATAAACAAAAAATATTAGAAGATAAAAATATATCTTCTTTCCACGTGAATGTATTCAGCCCATCTCGTGCAAGTAATGAAGATGCAGCAGCCCTCCAGAGAATTCATCCATCTCGAACATATATATGTATATGGGGCCCATCTTTTGTTTCTTTGTTCACGATCCATATAAGCCGTGCTCACATTCCATCTCTTCCGAGTAGTATGTATATCAATATGTATTATATATAATATGTATATATACGAATATATATATGTATTATATATAATATATATATGAATATAAGTCACCATTTTCTGTCGTTGACACATAAAATATATTAGGTCTTATTAAAACACAAATCTAAGAAAAAACATATGATAAGTGAGAAATATGGCATGAATTGTTGTGAATATAGGAAGAATTATAACCCTAAAAGTAGATATATTTCTCACTTATCAATCATCTCCTTAAGATTAGCATTATTTGAGCTCTGTGATGATTGCTGAGCTTGAGACTGCTGTGGCCTATACCGATTGTATGGGGGCCTAACGAAACCGGGTGGTCCTCCCTGAGTTGCCCTCTAAAGGCTGCATCTGCTGTGAGTTGAGGGCGTTATTTGGATTTCCGTACCTCAGGTTTGGATGCTGGTTCTGCATCCAAGGCTGCCTGTTGTACTGGCCAATCGCATGCGCCTCCTCAGTCTGCCTCATCTCAGCAACCATCGGGCAGTCCTCATAATCATGGCTGTCTCCGCACTGAGAACAACATACCTCAATTGGACCAGTAGACACCTTCTTGACAGATTGCACCGATGTCTGTCCCATAGTGAGCTGCTCGAGCATCTTTGTCATGTTACCCACTATGGTACTTAAATGGGTCTGCTCAGTAGCAATTTGCTCCATCATAGGATCTGGAGTCCGTGAAGAAGTCTGACCGACTGTGAAAACTCTTCCACCACTGCTGCTCCACTGGCAGAGCTCCTCGCAGTAGGACTCCATAGCCGACATAAACTCTTCTCCGCTTTTGGCCAGCAAATTTCCACCCAGTGCAGCTCTGACCTCACCTCTATGCTCATCTCTCAGCCCTTGGAAGAACCCCTGAGCCAAAGATGTCGTGGTCTGACCGTGATGAGGACACTGGCGGAGCAGCTCCTTGAATCTATCCTAAGCTTCGCAGACCATCTCACTGCCGGACTGTCTGAAGGCGGTCAGGTCAGCGATCATCTGTCTGGTCCGGGAGATGGGGATGTACTTCTCATAAAACCTCTCCGTCATCAGCTCCCAGGTAGTGATGATACCTGGTGGTAGACGGTGGAACCACTTCGACGCTTCCCCTGAGAGACTGTGCTGAAATAGGCACAGCCAAGCATACTCCTCTAGCCCCTGAGACATCCCCAACGAGTCCAGGTGAACTAAGAACCGGTGGACATGGTCGAGCGCATCAGCCGGGTCTGCGCCTGAGAAGGTCCCTACTGGATGATTCCTGACAGCATTTGTTTGATGGCTTGGCTTTAGCTTTTGCCATTCTGCTGTTAACTCTGGGGTGAGATTTGGTAGAGTTACAGGTCCTCTTCTAGGGGCAGCTGGCGGGCGATTAATTCTTCCCAATGTGGCTTGCTCATTATTTACTGGTCCGTTGGCAGCCATGGTGAAAGGAAGTGCTCTTCTTGCCCTACGAGCTGTACGGTTGATCTCTGGGTCTAGATTGAATCTTGGTGGGCCTCGAGACCGGGTACCATGCATTCACCAAACACCTGCACAGTTACACAAATAAAACACGAAGTTTTTAAGTTAGAGGCTGTATGAACAGAACCGAACACGACAAATTAAGAAAAAATGCGTATAAACAACTACGAAAATGTTGAATGTAAAATAAATTCAATCAAACCTATTCTGAAAATCAAAACAAAACTAGCAAACACAGATTTAATACTATAATCTAATTAAAACAAAGAGAAAATAATAGCGCAAATAAAAAAGTAAAACAATTGACAACCAAGGCAAAGGACTTGACAAAGTCAAGTCCCCGGCAACGGCGCCATTTTGCAAACAGGGAAAATGTTCTACTAAAACTAAATTGACAAACCTATAAATTAATAAAACGAAAAGCCTGTCGGGTTGCAAAAAATCCCGGTCACTATAGTATAGAAAGTTAAGCAACCAGATATCGAACCACGAGACTTGAATAAATAAGCCTAAGTCCTAAGAAAACTGGAAATTCAGGGGGGTTGTGAATTGTTTTTGTAATTGAATTGAATAAATGCAAGTCAAAGTTTAAATGAACAATTAATGAAAGTAAATGATGAGTTTGATAAAGTGAGTGGAACTCCGGGTTTGGGTTGTTCTTTACTGGTTAAATCTAGTAGAATCTACAATTCGACTATGAGAAACGGAAAGGCCAACTCTTTCTACTCTCTTCAATGCTAAATCCTAGTTCATTGAAGAGCTCACCTATCAGAACATGTCAAATCTAATCTAGCAGTTGGCAAAACACATATAGGCGGACTACGTGCGAAGAATTATTAGCGTTTGCAGGAAAAATTATCTATCCGACTAATCTTTCCCAAAATCTCCAGGTTAATTCGAACTTCCTATTAATCACCTTATCTGATCCTAATAGGATTCGCAAAACAACTCTATAATTGCGCAAATTTAATACAGAAGATGAATGATAAACATTAACCTAGAAACAATCCGTTACAATCTCATAATCAAATTGCAGAAATCCTAACTAAATTGTATCCATCGTGAACAACCCTACCCCAGAGTTAATCCCTACTAGCCAGACATTACAAAGAAGCAGATAAATGCAGTCAAAGTAGAATTCATCTAAAGGAATAAAAACCCTCGAATTGAACGATTATCTAGAATCAATGGCTGCCGGCGCAAGGTTGAAGATGACGGTCTGACTCCCTTCTGTCGATGCTCCTCCTCGATGATGATAATGTGCTTGATGAATGGGGATGAAGGTGAAGCTAATGCTGATGGTGTGGATGAGTGGAAGGAGCGTTGTTTTCCAGCGTGAGAGTGTTGTGATGTAGTGATAGGTAATGAATGCCCTTCCTCTCCTCTGATTAGGTCATTAAATAGAGTTTTCTTCCTCTTTCTCCCTTCAAAACGCCGAACTTCTGCTGAAATTTTAGTCGCGTCCGAACATTGGTCCGACCTTCAATGTTTGGACACATTGCTTTGAGGGCTCCAAATCCAAAAGTCTCGACTTGTGTCTGAACTTGGATGTTCGGACACAAGTTCGGACATGCACCGTAGGTCAGACTTCCGACTTTTCTCATTGTGATTCTCGAACCATGTCCGAACTTCGAAGTTAGGATTGAAGTTCGGACTTTTCACCAGGCACAGCATACGAACTCTCGGCTTGCGTCCGAGCTTGGAAGTTCAGACACAAGCTCGGACATACCTTCAAAATCCTCTAAATTCATCGTTCTGACTCCAATTCGACCCCCGTCTGTTGCATCATCTCCCTTGTGAGTTAATCTATTGTTTCCTTGGCTTTTCTCTGCATTTAACATAGAAAAAGGTATCAAGCCTTAACAAACAACAAACAAAAGGAAAATGTAAGATAAGTGGGGAATATTATCCATGCGCGTATGAAAATTAAGCATTAAAGACCGCTAAAACCATTCATATTCCACACTCATCACCAACATATACTGATCCGTCATCTGAGCACTCCGCACCTCTTCAACCAAGCTAGAATGAGAGACTAGCGAATGGAGAGAGTGTGCTCGGCGACTCAATGCGTCAGCTACCACATTTGCCTTACCCTCTTTATACTGTAAGTTGATGTCATAGTCGTTTAAGAACTCGACCCATCTTCTTTGCCTCATGTTCAACTCCTTCTGAGTGAACAAGTACTTTAAACTCTTGTGGTCAGAATAAATTGTCACACTTACCCCATACAAGTGATGTCGTCATATCTTCAATGCGAAGACAATGGCACCCAATTCTAAGTCATGGGTAGGGTAGTTCTCTTCATGCTTCTTCAGCTGTCGGGAGGCGTATGCTACGACCTTCCCGTGTTGCATCAATACACAGCACATACCCCTGCTTGATGCGTCGCAATAGACCTCAAAACCATCTGGACCGTCTGGTAAAGTCAAGACTGGTGCAGATGTCAGAGCATCCTTGAGACTCTGAAAAGAACTCTCACAGTCATCTGTCCACTCGAATGGAGCATCCTTTTTCATCAAGGAAGTCATCGGCTTCGAGACACTAGAGAAGTCCTTCACAAACCTCCTATAATAACCTGCCAGACCGAGGAAGCTCCTGATGTCGGTAACTGTCTTCGGCCTAGGCCAGGTGCGTACTGCATCAATCTTTGTTGGATCAACAGCGATCCCGGCCTCAGAAATCACATGGCCAAGAAAAGATACTTGGTTCAACCAAAACTCACACTTAGAAAATTTCGCATATAACTAATTCTTTCTCAATGTTTGCAACACACTTCTCAGGTGGCTTTCGTGCTCACCCTTGGATTTCGAGTACACAAGAATATCGTTGATGAAGACTACCACAGACTTGTCCAACTGATCTTGGAACAAGCGGTTCATTAAGTCCATGAACTTAGCTGGTGCATTGGATAGACCAGACGGCATAACCGTAAACTCATAGTGTCCATATCTGGTTCTGAATGCTGTCTTCTCAATGTCACTGTCACGGATGGCAATCTGATGGTATCCGGATCGTAGGTCTATCTTGGAGAATACTGATGCCCCTTTCAACTGATCAAATAAGTCGTCGATGCGTGGTAAAGGGTAACGGTTCTTCACCGTAACTGCATTCAGCTCTCAATAGTCGATACACAGGCGGAGGCTACCGTCCTTCTTCTTCACGAAGAGGACCGGCGCTCCCCATGGTGAAACGCTAGGGCGGATAAATCCCTTGTTGAGTAGGTCTCTCAGCTGCTCCTTGAGCTCAGTCATCTCTACTGGAGCCATACGATAGGGTGCCTTCGCAATTGGTCCGGTGCCCGGAACCAAATCAATCTCAAACTCAACTTCCCATGCTAGCGGCATGCCCGGCAGTTCCTTAGGAGATACATCAGGAAACTCCGACACTACCGGCACATCAGGACTAAACTCTGGGTCTCTCTCTATGTCCTGGACATAGCAGAGGTATACATCATTCCCTCGTCGTAGTTCACGATACATAGCCATGGCGGTGATGATCTGAGTCGAAGGCTCCCTGGGCCTCTGGCGGTAAGATATGGTAACCCCAGACGGACTCCGAAGAAGTAGACGATGCTCGGCACACAAGATTTTGCCCTTGTACCGCTCCAACCAGTTCATCCCGACAATCACATCAAAACCAAGTCCCTCAAACTCTATCAAGTCGATCGGAAACTCCTCATCTCTGATTCGTACAACAACATCTCGGTGGTAGCAGGTACACCTGATCCGCTCTTTCGACGGGAGAGTGACTAGAAAATCTGGCATCTCATCACCGTCTAACCCCAGCCTCTTCGCAAAAGATAGCGAAATAAATGTATGAGAGGCTCCGGAGTCGAACAAGATCGAAGCGTCCACGCCATTGACTGGAAAGGTACCGGTGAGGATTGTGCCGCTCTTGCCGGCTTCTGCCTCATTGCAGACACTCAGTATACCTCCCGTTCCGAGTGCACAGCCTAATTCATTGGCAAACTAATAAGTATTTGGTAACAACACGGTTGACATACTTCAAACAACTCCACTTTATTCATTAACACACTCTTCTTACAACATTTGTTGGTTTACACTGTTGACATAACTAACACATACAACATCCTTAACATACACTGGTTTGACACATTACATGATTATACAAGGCTTTAAAACTGTCTGATGGTCAAATTCAAACGTCCGGGTTTCATGTGTGTGGCATTGATCACTGCTGATGGTGTGGTATTCAGTTTGATCTTCTTGATGCCATGATATAGCATCCTTGACTGCCCACCCATGATTAGTACATCTTCTGATTTCAGCACTAACTTCTTTGCGAGATCAGCACGCTTCTGCTCGCCATACATAAACACTGCGGTATCACCAATGGACCAAGACACCACGGGTACTCCCTTACTTAGAGACTCGGGTGACTCGTCCTTATCTTGGTGTAACCCTAACCGTCCACCTTTCTGGTAGAAGTTCACAATACATAAATCCGCTTTAACACTTGTAATTGAATCCGTTTCAACTTGCTGAGCAATTCCCACGGCGTGGTTAACGACCTCAAGGAACTCCTCAGGTATACTTGGTACAATTGCTCCATCCTTAGCTCGCACTTCTTGATATGTCTTGGTGTAAGGGTTCCAGTCCTTACCCATGCACATCATCTTCAATTTCATCTTCGATCCGCTCGGGTATTCGGGTGTATAGAAACCTCCAGGTGCTGCTCCCAGTTCGTCGCATCGTCGGATGATGTGGATTTGCGTTCCCGGTGTCAGGTATCCATTTAAGAGTATCATACCTGGTTGGATGACCTGACATTGCTCCATTGGAAAGTCGGTGATGTTGATGGTGGTTTCTTCAGGGTTTGGTGTGGGTGGGATTGGATAGCAAATATTGAAGGTTCCTAAGTTTTCAATTTACCTAATTAGGTGTCCTCACATTATACTTTAACTGTTTACTTTCATGGTTGTTTACTTAAACTCACTAACACACATGCATGAAATGCGGCATGCAATCACTTATTTCATTCGACAGTTTTAGGCGGTACCTGGTCTAGAAGAGGGCCCTGGCGCCTCAGACCGGTCCACCACATTCAGGGCGGCCTAGCCGGATCGACCCCTTCCCCTTCTGGGAATCTGTGTACCTCTGATCTGGGGGTGGCTGATTTGCCGTCTTCAGACCATCGGTGGTCACGGTGGCCTTACCCTTCCATTGCCCCTTAGGCCTGTAGTTTCTGCTATTGGGGTTCTGCCAGCACTCGTAGTCGCGGTGCCCCATCTTTTTGCAGTATCGGCACTGCACATCATTACCCTTGCAGTCTTTGCCGGGGTGATCTTTGTTACACCACTTACAGTAGTAGTGGCGCTCTGGTCCAGAGCCCGTGCTAGCTGCTAACACATCACACACTCAGTACATAGTTCACAAAATAACAACACACACTAGAATTCGGCATTCGAATTTTATTAATTACCCTTGGGTGGGTAAGAGCGTAAGGGCTTCGCCACATATGCGTAGGTGAGCTGCAGAGGCTCCTCAGCAGTGGTGGTCTGGGCCTGGCCCTTGCCACCCTGTTGCTGTCCTTTCTGGGACTGGGGGTATGGCTTCTTCTTCTTTCCTCCCCCCTGCCATTGCGTGCCTTGGCCCTCGCTCATGGCCTTGTGCTTGAGCGCACTCTCCTCGTCCCTCAGACGGACGGTGATCTCAACAATTGCAGCGGCATGATAGCACTCCTATATTTAGGGTGTTAGTTATGCCCCGCAATTCAAACTCACAATTACATTAACGCACTGTACACACTTATTCACTTCATACTGTAGTTCATTACCTGCAAAGTAGTATACCCGCTCGGCCCCATACCGTAGCGTAGGCGGTAGCTCAATCCATTGTAAAAACGGTTCACTAATATCCGGTCCGAGTAACCCAGATCCGGCAGTAGATGGATGAGTCCGATGAAAGCGGTGTAGTACTCATCAACTGTCATCTTATCCCTTGTCTCAAGCTGTCGAGCTCCAGGCGCTTGGCCTCTTGAACATGGATCGGGTAGTACTTGGCTCGCAGCAGGGCCGTGTACTCCCTCCACTGGAAGGTAGGATCACCAACTCTGCCCTCCCTTACCAGCTTCCACCAAGTCTGAGCCGATCCCTTCAGGTAGTAAGTGGCTAGTCGAACCTTGGCACCAGCAGGAACATCCAAGGTCTTGAAAGCGGTCTCCATCTCGGAGATGTACGCCTCCAGCTTACTAGGGTCGGTCTCCCCACTGAATGACGGGGGTCTCAAATCCGCCAACGCCTTGACCCAGTTGGTCTCGCGCGGCTGTGGTTGCGGTTGTGGCCCTTGTTGACCCTCACTGCCTTGCTGCTGCTGCTACATCGCAGCTAATAACTGTGGGACCATCTGGGCTACGGCGGCCGCTACAGCGTCAGCCATGACTTGCGCCGTAGGGTTCTCCCCCTGGTTCCCAGTATCACCAGTACCGCGTCCGCGGCCTCGACCTCGTGGTCTACCTGACATCTGAATTCACATGAACATTTATTAGCACTGTGCTTGCACACTTATCGGTCCAACGGTTGTAACATCTTCCCGACAATACGGTATTTCCACACTTAGTTAGTGGTTAACCTTTCCATAACTGTTCTCTTAGGTAACTATAGTTAGATTTCCTAACTCGGTATATTCCTAAGCTCGGTATTCTAGCCATCAGAGCGATACTTCGCTCTGATACCACTTTTTGTAACACCCCTACTACGCACTTAACAATAATCGAAATCGTAGCGGAAATAACAACTAAACAATAACTAAACGATTCGGTGCTACAACGCCGTTAACCACCCACATGGTCAACAAGGCAGAATAAATACAAGCGTACCGGTCTGATGATCAGACTCCCGAGCATAGAACTAATAACCTTTAACATATAAACATAATACCGAGTTGGTAACTACATCCATACACTGTAACTGTACACCACAAACTGTCAACGACCGTCACTGTACTACAACGGTACCAAAAATATATCGCCACGGAAGCACAGGCGCATCCCGGGCACAACTCCAAAAATAATCAAAAGTAATCCTGCATCCTAGTGTCTAAAGCCATTCCGCTTCTTCGATCCTCATCCTGCAGAAAAAATATGGAGCCCCCAAGGGGGTCAGCAACCCTTGGCTGGTATGGTTAACGCGCAACCCATCGGCTACCGGGATACGCGTAACTAGTTGTCATGATGACATGGCATTCATTTTAAACATACAACATATGTATCATATCAAATTATTGCATAACAACATCACACATAACATACAAGAACGAATCC
>CM041783.1:13534856-13681037 GCA_023374045.1 Limonium bicolor | reverse complement strand
TTTTTTCATTTTGGACTTATATATAAAAGTTACAACCATTTAAAGTTAATATAATAAAAAGGGCAACCCAGTCAGCAAAGCAGTCCAGTCAGCTGCTGACTGGGACTGCCAAATCAGCAGCTCGCACGATATTTTTGCACGGGACGTCCGTGTGTTCGAATTTGCCGTGCTAGTTGGAGATTTCCTATCTTACAAAGTCAACGGCCAGTAGTTGGGGATTGAATTTATAAGTAGC
Source organism: Limonium bicolor (assembly GCA_023374045.1). NCBI lineage: Eukaryota > Viridiplantae > Streptophyta > Magnoliopsida > Caryophyllales > Plumbaginaceae > Limonium > Limonium bicolor. The sequence continues at coordinate 13,680,802 of CM041783.1, read as the reverse complement.
TTCCGTTTATAGATTGTAGATACTAATACTGTGTTCAATCTAGGCGAGCACTTTTGAGGAATCGCTGCTTTTTAAATAATCTGACTGTGGTTAGTATATAACAAGCTGCCATGTGTTAAAATTTTTACTTTTTCTGACATTTGGTTAACCAACAATCAATTAAAACAAGACATGTGTCTGTTACTTATATCAAAGCAAAGGGATGCGAGTAACCAATTTCTGTTTGCAAAGGAAGTTACCATGGAGACTCTTAAAGCTGCCTGCAGAATGGTAGCAGATACCTCTAGCTTTTGGAATTCAACCTTAGCAGATAGGTCAAATGAACGTGAACTGGCGACACTAGAAGCACTACCATCAGTGCGCAGGTTAACGTTCTTTTCTCGCTCCACTTCTGGGTTTCCTTGAAATACCCCGTAATTAAAAACAGTGATTAATTAGGCTAATTATAATTTTAAAGGCTTAATTACACTTAAACAAATACGAGGGAACAAATCCCGAAGAAAACGGACCTTTAAAATGGGTTAAAAGCATAAATGAACTTTAAAGCACGTTTTTCGAGAAAACCGGAAAACGTGACTTTAAGCGGGTTAAATAGACTCGTAGCAATTTTGGTTAACTAAATAGTCATTAATGAATATTAGTGAAGCTTTAGAACCAGTAAAATTAATTAAACGAGAAAATTCCGGAAAACGGGTACCGGTTAGTAAGAACTGTAACAACCGGTAAGTTGCGGGGTGAGAATGCAAATAAACAAACTTAATGTGTCCACCTTGCAAATAAAGAAATTAGAAATCTGTGTGTGGGGGAAATAGGGACCGATTTCCCTCCCTCTCTCATTTCTTTAATAGCTCCTAATACACTAAAGGACAAACATAATAAGTAAAAAGCAAAAATAAGACTCTCTCTCTCCTACTCCATCCCTCTCTCACGTTTTCCCCTCCTTCTCTATTCTCTCTGAATTTCTCTTCTTGCTCCTGCGACAGCCATGGAGAACTAGAGAAACCCACAAAACTCTTCACTTCTCTCCTCTTGTCCAAGCTCAATCTTGCTCCGAAAATTACAAAATTAGTAACCATTGTAATCCCCTTGCAAAGGAGAACATTTCCCTCCTTCCAAAAATCGAAAACAACCACTTTCATTTCGGTGGGTATTCTCCATTTGAAGATTCAAGTCCACCATTAGAAGCATCTTCACCTCCTTATCATCTTGAGGTAAAAAGAATTTCGGAAATCCATTATTTCTAGCCCTTGTTTGCATTATAAGAAATTTCAGTTTTTGAACTCTTGGTTCCTTGTTGCTTCAGCCGATTTTGGCTCCTTCTTGGGCTAGGAATATTGTTCCCTTGCTAGTCAAGAACTTCATCCATTCATTGGAAGGTAATACTCATCCTAAACCCTAAAACATTTAAATTCTAGGGTTAGTGCAAAGATGAATGTTAAATGGTAGTGTGTATTGGTATGGTGGTTGTAGTATTGTGCATTGTGTGAGGAAGAACAAAGAAGAAAGGAAAGAAGGAAGAAGAGAAGGAAAGGAAAGAAAGAAAACTAGAAAGAACAAGGTAAAGTCTCTTACCTTGAACTAGTTTGGTATTGAGTAATGTAACAGTTTTTGAGGAGTAAAATGAATGATGTATTGAGTAATGAGTAGTAAGTATGTTGTAGTATAATGAGGAATGGTAATGTAACAGTTTTGAAGTTTTTAAATGATGTTTAAAAGCTTGGGAAAACATTGGGTAATGTATGCGTATGTGCAGGAAAAATATTGTGGTATATTGAGTAGAATGATGAGTGACTTGATATGGGCATTTGAATGAATGTGTGAGCTGTGAATGTGTGGGGCAATGTTAAAAATATAGGGGAACCTCTGCCCAAATTGGTATAAAAATTGAAGGACTTAGATGTGAAAGGAGAAAGGGTAACCTAGGTGGTAACTAGGTGTAATTGAGAAGCTTATGTGAGCAGTTTTAGTAGCGTGAAAACAGATTGAGAAAGGTTTAAGTAATGGGAAGAACTAGAGTGGTAAGATAAGGTAATTGGAATGCTAGGAGGAGCATTAGTAGAGGAGTATTGAATGGTAAAGGAAAAAGGAAAAAAATCTGTAGCATTTATGGAAGAAGAAAACTGTAACAGAGGAGAAAATTTAACAGTGGAGTGTATTTGTAACAGATCTTGGTAGAGTGGATTAGGCTAGTTTAAAGTGCTTAATCAATGCTAAAATATGCTAGATTATGTGTAGGAGTATTGGGGAAGATGTTGGTAGAAGTTTGAAGTTGTGAAACAAAGCTTAAAAACTGTAAATTTGCAATAGGCTGGATTTGTCCTGGTTTCAAACCAGTACGCAAACCAGGACCACCCCAAAAATACACCCGTAAGTTACTAAAACAAATTGTCCGGGTTGCAAAGTAACACACAAACCCGAACGATGTCAAAAACTTACCCGTAGCATTTCAGAACATATGGTCCGGGTTGTAAACCAGAGTGTAAACCCGGACCAAGCCTTATTTTCACCCGAGAGTTGTTCCAGTGAGTTGGTCCGGGTTTAAAACCAGGACACAAACCAGGACCACCCCAAATTTTGTCCAGAAAGTGCTTTCTTGCATTCTAATGGTGGGGAATTGAAGGGTAATGATAGTATAAGGTAATTAAGACATGATTAAAGATGTTTAAAGGTCATTAAGGCTATAAACAAGCTTAGAGAATAATTTAAGAAAGTAACATAAGTAAATGTATTTGAATAATAAGGAATATAGTAAGTAAGCACTGGGAAACTTTAGCAAAGTAATAAGTAAGGTTAATTATAGATGATTAACCACCCAACTGTATGTATATGATAGGATTCGAATAGTTGAACACCGAAGAGGAGTCGGTGAGTCCAAATCAACGGTGCAAGGTATGATTTCTTCATGCTCTGTATCCTAACCTGGTTACCCCGATTTGTGTGCTTATGTGATCACCAATAAGATAAATGCACGAATCGGACCTATATTGCACTTAACTGTGTTTGAACTATTTTGTTCTTGTTGTATCTTCTTGAACAATTAGTTTGTATAATTCATGAAATGAATGAATGGAAATGAGAAGTATGTGTAAGTATTGTGTACTTGTGTATTGTATGTATGTATGGAAATGAAGTACTGACTTCTACTAATTCCTAACAATCTAAATCCTAACATGAGTAATGAGTAATGGAATGAGTAGAAGCCCGATATAGTTTCGGCCACGCGTGAGGATAAGGAAACACAAGAGGTTGGATCCGAATCCTGGCTATAATCTTTCCTTGGACCAATCCCCTTGAATGGGCAGCATCCTGGATTAGTGGGCACCCTAAAGCCCGGTGGTGGGATGTAGTAATCCCTGCCCGGAGGTCATACCGACTTGACTTGAGTAAAGTATGTAAGAAGTAAGTATTGTATGTGTATTGGTCTTGACTATTGTAAGTCATTGACCGGGAGTAAAAGAGTATTGAACACCCGACTAACCCGGGTGTGTAAAGAAGCTAACAAGCCTTCTATGTGAATTGGAGAAGTGTATCTCCGTATTGCGTATTGAGTATGTAATGAGTAAGTATTGTGTATGTATATTCTGGAAGATGGTAAGTAAGTATTGGTTGACTTGTATTGTCTTCCAAGCATGCATTGTACTGTGTATGTATGTATACCTTGTGTCGTATTGTAGTATCGTGAATGAAAGTATGTATGTATCTAAGTATGTATGTGAGGATGTATGTAAGTATGTATGCATGTATGTATTGCAAAATGAATTGCATGTATTCGACCAAATGGTCGGCGTACCCTCGCTAGTACGCGGGGTATGCGGTTATCATATTCAGCGAAAGCTGACCCCCTCGGGGGAACGTTTTTAGTGTGCAGGTACCCGAAGCAGACCTGGTCACAGAAGAGACCGACGGACATGCCTAGATTACTAGGAATGAAAGGTAGATTGTAGTAAATGGTATAAGGCTTGTAGCCTTGAATGTGGAAATGTACCAAGGGGTACACTAGTATGTAAGTTATAAGTATGTAGTTGTGAGAAACGGGTAGTGGATAGACTCTTAAAGAGTATGCATGAACTTGGAGGAAGTATCGTATTTGTATTTGAAACTTAGTAAACTCGGTATGTGTAGTGTATTATCTTGTACTGAATTATGGAGTATTGTATTGGATGGAGTATTGTATCGAATGGAGTATTGTAGTACTCAGTAAGTAATGGGAGTATGTATTGTATTGTGTGTAGTACTCGGATATTCCGGTCCATCAGACCGATGCTGTATGAAGTAGTAGCCTTGTTGGTCACGTGGGTGACTAACGGCAGTGTATCACCCACCGTTGAGTATGTAAGTATCCGCTGCGTGAATCTGTATTGTATAAGGAGATTGGACGATAATGACGGTATTAGCGGTAGGGGGTGTACAAAAAGTGGTATCAGAGCGAAGTGTCGCTCTGATGACTGGAAATACCGAGTCAGGATTTGGAAGCTTAGGGCTAAGGGCTGAGGGATAGCGTTAGAGATACGCTAATTAGGGATCACCGGAGTGTACCGGATACCTACAATACCAGTCCCGCCCGCTGCATTCCCCATTGTATAACTTGGAAAAGAACGCCAGAGAGAAGGAAAGTCCTCTTATATTCGGGAAAACCAATCTGGCAGTAGTGAGATATTCCTATAAGAGGAAAGAACCCGACATATAGTGGATTCCAAGAATTGGAAGTCCCGGAGATGATTCCTGGTTGAACAACAATACCCGCGCTCAATAGCGGTAGTATGAGCACTCCAACCGTAAGGAGGCTGCAACTTACAACAACATGGGGCGACGTGCTTAGCAGTCGCGAAACCTGGCTAATCAACAGCAGCTGGAAAAGAAGCACTAAGCGTGCAACAGAGCGGGAAAAGGAGCAGTAACAAACCCGAGACGCAAATACGGGGCAGTAATAGTAAAGTAACATCAACAACGGCGTACTAGCTGACTAAGGACATAGTCAGGAACGGTTAACTCCAAAAACCACAACGCCAAAAGGTTACAATACCTGGCCGACATAGCTTACACAGCTACAAGAGCATCCACGGGATATAATCCGATAGGACTGCAAGAGTAGTGCCTAAACAAGCTAAGGCTCAATAACCACAATAAATGAGCATCAAGGAATAACACTAAACCAAATCAAATGGGAATCTCCAAGGATTGGAGAAGTACCCCGATCAATGACAGTCATGTCAAGATCACAGAGAAACTACTTAAAGGATTAAGTATCTCAATTATAGATCAACAAGATCAAGGGAAGAGTCAACCAGACTACCAAACATGGATGGAAACCATACCGTGACCAGTAGAGGTTTACCCAAAAACCACCAGTACCACGCACTTGCCCGGCAAGTGCAGTAAGGGCAGGGACATGTAGAGGAACCCTAACACACCACAAGTACATAGTAATGTACTGTGGCCATAACAGAACAGCTAAAGGATCACACATCCTAAAAATGGAAGAATGGAACCTCGGAAAGGCCTGACGGCTTGACCATTGCACAAAGAACATACCAGTCAGCAAGAGCTAAATTGGTCAAAACCCCAGAACATGGATATGCCATGAAGAATTCTTTAAACGTCGAACTGTTATTTTTTCAAAACCAAGATTTCTTTCAAAAAACCACAACCTTTCTTTTAAACTTGGATTTTAAACAAAAAACCAACAAGTACGGTGAGTATCATAGAATGATAAAAGAGGAGTTGACAATAGAAACTCATCTAGGCGTGTGACGAACACTACGTGTAACACCCCCAAACACTGGCCTAGGAGTTAGGGGTATTACACGCCGCGTATTATTACATAATAACGCAAGGCTCTAATAAACGAACTTAAACAGATAGTCAAATAAGCCCAAACGGAATACTTAAATAAAGTATAAAACAAGAGATGTTAAAACATCCCCAAAAGTCATTACAGAACCCACCAAACTAATATCAGAAGCGAAACTAACAAAGAGGCCAAAGGCTCAAATCCAAATACAAAGTCTCAAGAGAAACTAAAAACAAAGCAACAAAACTCCAGAAGCTGAGGGGAGACGATCCTCGCTAATCAATCTGCAAAAGCGTTAGAAGTAGGGGAATGAGCACACAACTATGCCCAGTAGATGACCAACTTCATCAACCAGCATGCTCAAAACATTTACAGAAAGTTATCAAATCAGAAGGAGTCAAAGATCCACAAATATATCAGAAATCAGAAACAGAAGTCCAATCATTAAGGACTAAACAGAGCAGAAGCTGACAGAAGCAGAAAACAGAGTGGGACACTAGTAATCACAGCATACAGACAGAACGAGCAACCAGCTCGTGAACAGAACGAGGAAACCTCACTCGTAAACAGAACAGGTGTAAACACCCGTGAACAGAACGGGGAACATCACCCGTGAACAGAAGGATCCTACATAGCGCGCTACGAGACAGCGAAACCAGCCATCCAAAGGCTCAGACACAGAGATAACTAGGTCCCAAAACAGAAGCTTAAATACAGATAAGCATATGTGCACCAAAGGCACCAGAAAGCTCATAGATAGCTTGGAAATCAGAAGGGAATCCAACCCCGCAAACAGAAGTCAAAACGGAGCTCAAACGAGCAAGTTATGGCCAAAACAGTAGCCTGTCCGAACTTGTGTCCGGACATCAATGTTCGGACACAAGTCGAGACTCAGAAGGCAAAACCAGACAGATGTCCGAACTTGTGTCCGGACTTCAAAGTTCGGACACAAGTCGAACCTTAAAACAGATGGAGAGTCAGAGGTGTCCGAACATCCAAGTTCGGACGGATGTTCGGACGTTCTTCGGAAAACAGGACGTGGAGAGTCCGAACTTGTGTCCGGACATCCAATGTTCGGACACAAGTCGAAGCCAAAATCAGAGAATGCAGAAGGCTGTGTCCGAACTTCAAAGCTCGGACAGAAGTTCGGACACAGCGAAAACTTCAGAAAGTTTAAGCGCAGAAGGGCATGTCCGAACTTCAAGCTCGGACGGAAGTTCGGACACGCCGAAAAACAGAGAACAGAGGCGATTTTTACACAACCAGAGGCATCAAAACAATGTCAAAACAATATAGGTTTTCAGAAAACAACCTTGGGGGTTTGTAAGCATGAAAACATCATCAAAGGACAATCACAACCAAAATCAGAGTCAGCAGGCAATCAGAATTCAGAACCGGAACGAAACTCCCCAAGGCCGAACACACTAATCGAATCCATAAGCCACCTACCTCGAATTAACAGCAGAGACAATCCCTCAATCTGAACAGCAGAATCCAGCCAATGTAGACCCTCAACGCAGACCGAACGCAAACCAAACCACTGAATTCTGAACACAACGCAGAGACACTTCAATCAGAACTGACCACAACACCAAAACTGAAACAGAACGGATTGAACCCTCACCTGAATACGACAGACGTGACAAGCAGCAATCCACAGCAGAGAGAGAGAACGACGCAGACGTCGAGGATACTGGTTCACAATCAGATTGTAGAAAAGGGAATTAGGGATTTGGGAGTTCTCCAAACGGAATAGCAACGCTACCAAAAGATGTCAAACCTGATGCGAAGGGGACAGCGGAACGAAGAAGATCCTGCAGCACTCGAATCTCCAACCAGCAGCACAGCAGGAAGATCACAGAGAAGGAAGCTTGAGAGAGAAGAGGAAGAAGAACGTCTCTGGGCTGAGCGCTGATCGTGAGACGTGATTAGGTAGTGGGTGGAAGGCTATTAGAAAAAGTAATGATATTTATTAATTCACCCAAATATCAATAATAATCCCTTACCAAAAATCTAAACGAAAAGACCACCTCGCCCTTGACTTTAATCCAAAGGACTCCATGTCCTGAATTAAGATTGAACCAACTAAAGTTAAATTGTGACGAAATAAAATATAACCAAATCTTGGGTTATAACATCACCTCCCCCTTAAAAGAATTTCGTCCTCGAAATTAAAACATACCTACTGCTCGAAAAGGGCGGGAAACTTAGAACGCACATCACTTTCGACCTCCCAGGTCGCCTCTTCCTCTGACTGACCCGACCACTGCACCTTCACCAAGGGCATGGTCTTACTCCTGAGCTTACGACGTCCCGAGCTAGGATCCTCGAAGGAACTGCCTCAAACGTGAAGTCCTCCCTCAACTGAAGCGGACTGAAGTCGATCACATGAGATGGGTCCGGAATGTACTTCCTCAGCATCGAAACATGGAAAACACTGTGCACTGCTGCTAAAGACGGAGGCAGAGCCAAACGATAGGCAACCGGTCCGATCCTCTCTAGGATCTCAAAAGGACCCACAAAACGAGGGCTAAGCTTGCCTCTCTTCCCAAAACGAACGACTCCTCGCACTGGAGAAACCTTCAGATACACATGATCGCCCACCTCAAACTCTAGAGGTCGTCTCCTCTGATCGGCGTAACTCTTCTGACGACTCTGAGCCACAAGCAGACGCTCTCTGATAGACTGAATCTTGCCCACAGCATCCTGAACCAAATGGACCAATCACCGCTCTCTCCTTCAGATCATCCCAACAGATGGGTGATCTGCACCTCCTGCCATACAAGGCCTCAAAGGGAGCCATCCCGATACTGGTCTGGAAAACTATTATTGTACGCGAACTCTATCAGTGCCACGTGCTGATCCCAGCTGCCCCCAAAGTCGAGCACACATGCCCTGAGCATGTCCTCTAGGACCTGATTCGTCCTCTCTGTCTGCCCGTCTGACTGAGGATGGTAAGCTGAACTGAAAGACAACTTCGTCCCCAAAGCCTGATGCAAACTCTGCCAGAACCTGGACACAAACCTCGGATCTCTGTCAGACACAATCGAAGCCGGAACCCCATGCAGACGTACTATCTCATCAATGTACAACTGGGCTAAACGGTGCAAACTGAAAGTCTTCCTGACAGGCAAGAAGTGAGCGCTCTTCGTGAGCCGGTCCACAATGACCCAAACTGCATCGAAACCCCTCGGAGTCTTAGGCAGTCCCATGACAAAATCCATACCGACGCTCTCCCACTTCCACTCCGGAACGGGAAGAGGCTGAAGCAAACCGGCCGGTCTCTGATGTTCGGCCTTGACCTGCTGACAGGTCCTACATCTGGATACAAAGTCTGAGATGTCCCTCTTCATATTGCTCCACCAGAAAGTCTCCCGCAGATCCCGGTACATCTTCACACCTCCTGGGTGTACCGAGTATGGAGCTCCATGAGCCTCCTGCATGATCTCACGCCTCAACGCATCGTCTGCCGGCACACAAACACGGCCTCTGAACCTCAGGCAGCCATCCTCTGAAACCCGGAACTCGGACTCCTGACCAGCAAACTCTCTCTGATCTTACACAGACTGACATCAAGCTCCTGACTGGCCTTGATCCGGTCGATCAAGGTAGGCTGAACCTGCAGTGCTGCTAACATCCCAGACCTCTCTGGACGGACAACCCAGATACCCATGCGCTGCAACTCCTGAGCAGACCTCTCCACACCGGACAAGGCACAAACAGTCCCAGACGGACCCCTCCTACTGAGCGCATCAGCAACCACATTCGCCCTACCCGGATGGTAGAGGATCTCTAAATCATAATCGTGCAACAACTCCAGCCATCTCCTCTGCCTCAAGTTCAACTCCTTCTGAGTGAACAGATACTTGAGGCTCTTATGGTCCGTATACACCTTGCACGCTGCCCCATACAAGTAGTGCCTCCAAATCTTCAACGCAAAGACCACCGCAGCCAGCTCCAGATCGTGGGTCGGATAGTTCTTCTCATATGGCTTCAACTGACGAGAGCCATATCCTTCTCCATATGGCTCAATGAGAGAGCCATACGGCAACTACCTTCCCCTGATTGCATCAGAACGCATCCAAAGTCCCCTATGGGACGCATCACAGGAAAAACCTCAGACCCTCGGTCCCTCCGGAAGAGTCAAGATCGGCGCAGTAGTCAATCTCTTCTTCAGCTCCAGAAAACACTGCTCACAGGCATCGTTCCACTCGAACTTCACCTCCTTCTGCAGCAGACGAGTCAACGGAATCACCAACTTGGAGAAGCCCTCCACAAACTTACGATAGTAGCCCGCTAGTCCAAGGAAGCTACGAATATCTCCGACATTAGTAGGCCTGGCCCACTCAGTAATAGCTCGAATCTTCTCCGGGTCCACGGAGATACCCATCCTTGGAGACCACATGTCCCAAGAATACCACCTGATCTAGCCAGAACTTGCACTTCTTCAGCTTCGCATACAACTCGTTCTCCCTCAGAGTCTGGAGAACGGTCCTCAAATGCTCCTCGTGCTCCTCAGCACTCTTGGAATACACCAAGATGTCATCGATGAAAACTACAACGAACTGGTCCAAAAACGGCTTGAAGACTCTGTTCATCATATCCATAAATACTGACGGCGCATTCGTCAACCGAATGGCATCACTAGGAACTCGTAGTGTCCATAACGAGTCCTGAAAGCGGACTTAGGCACGTCATCTGCCTTAATCCTCAGCTGATGATATCCCGACCTCAGATCGATCTTCGAAAACACCTTAGCTCTGCTAACTGGTCGAACAAGTCGTCTATGCGCGGGAGAGGATACCTATTCTTAATGGTAACCTTGTTGAGCTCCCTGTAGTCAATGCACAAACGCATACTACCGTCCTTCTTCTTTACGAACAACAGCCGCTCCCCAAGGCGACACACTGGGCGAATGAAGCCCTTATCCAGCAGCTCCTGCAACTGGACCTTCAACTCCTTGAGCTCAGCAGGCGCCATCCGGTATGGGGCCTTCGAAATGGGCTGAGTCTCAGGTGCGAGCTCGATCGAGAAACTCCACCTCTCTGACAGGGGGAAGCCCAGGTAATCATCCTGGAACACATCGGGGAAGTCTCTGACCACCGGAATCTCCTCCAACTTCGCATCCTGCGAACCTCAGGGATGTAGCACAGATATCCCTGGCATCCTTTCCTCAGAAAACGGAACGCCTGCATAGCTGATATGACTGGCGGCGAGCACGGGAGTCCATTCCCTGCTACAACTAGACGGGGCTGACCGGCTCCTCAAAAGTGACTCTCAAAGCAGCACATCAATATGGGCATGGTGCGCAGCAAGCCCATCCATGCCCAGAATCACATCAAAAGAAGTCATCTCCATCGGGATGAGGTAGCACACAGAGTCCTATCTCTGACTAACACAGGACTATCTTTGCAAACAGAATTCAACAGCATAGAAGAGTCCCTAACTAATGGACTATGCACACATAACTCAACACCCAGAGGCACAACAGGCAAACCGAGCTCACCCACTAACTAGCAGAAATAAAGAGTGGGTGGCTCCAGAGTCAAACAAACAGAAAACAGAACGAGATGACAGCTGGAGAATACCTGTGACAACTCTGTCAGTCGATCGGTCTCTCTCTCCAGCCATCGCGTACACTCTGGCCTGGCCCTGGGGCTTCTTCTGCTCAGCCCGGTCTCGATCCCTAGACCCGATGTAGATCCTACAGCTCCACCTCCAGAGCTACCTCTGCTCCTCTCAGCCTGAGGGCAGTCAGCAATCCTATGTCCCATGGATCCACACTTGAAGCAGGCTCCAGACTTCCTGTAGCAGTCCTGGCCTCTATGAAACTTGCCACAGACCTGGCACTTCGGAGCGGGAGCTGATGAAGACGAACCACCTCTGTCTCGCGAACGGTCCCCAGAGCGGTCTCCAGTAGACTGCTTCTTCTGAGAAGCAGACTGATCCCTCCTATCACTGTCATCGGACCTCTGCTTCCTCTTCTGGTCCTTCCCTCCGGACTGCGACCTCTCAAGTCGGCCTCTACCAGCAGGGCGACATCAGCAACGTCCCTGAAGGTCTTGTGACGCAGCGGCGTCACAGCAGATCGGATGTCCGGCCTCAGGCCACTCTCAAACTTCCTGGCCTTCCTATGCTCGTCAGGCTCAGGTGCAAACTTAGACAGGCTGATAAACTTGCGGACGTACTCCTCAACGCTCATGTCCCGGCCCTGGCGTAGCCGGTTATACTCCAGGATGCGCTGATCCTTGTAGACGTCGGGGTAGAACTGTTTGTTGAACTCCCCAGTGAACTGCTCCCACGTCCAAGGCTGTGGGAACTTCCCCATCACTGACCTCCACCACTCCTTGGCTTCGGCCTTGAACAGAAAGGTGGCGAAGTCGACCTTCTGCTCCTCCTCAGAGCCCATCACCCGAAGTAAATCCTCCCCTCTGACAACCAGTGGCTGGCCTCCTGGGGATCTCCTGCCCCATCGAACGACGGCGGCTTCAGCTTCATGAACTCCTGAAGCGCCTTCACATTCCTCCCTCCAGCATCTGCCCCAGCCGGGCCTGCTCCGCCAGCCGGTCCTCCTCCAGCTGGACCGCCCCCTGCAGCCATGGTCTGCATGAGCTGCGTCATGAATTGCTGAACAGCATCAGCAACATTCCCTGGAGGGTTATTCGCTCTCCTTGGCGGCATTCTGAAAGTCCAAGAGCAAGCAGTTAAACTCAGACACTAGCACTGACATTTCTGACTGACTGGCTAACTTAAAATCCCAGCAGATTAGAACCCAGAGCTCTGATACCACTAAATGTAACACCCCCAAACACTGGCCTAGGAGTTAGGGGTATTACACGCCGCGTATTATTACATAATAACGCAAGGCTCTAATAAACGAACTTAAACAGATAGTCAAATAAGGCCCAAACGGAATACTTAAATAAAGTATAAAACAAGAGATGTTAAAACATCCCCAAAAGTCATTACAGAACCTACCAAACTAATATCAGAAGCGGAAACTAACAAAGAGGCCAAAGGCTCAAATCCAAATACAAAGTCTCAAGAGAAACTCAAACAAAGCAACAAAACTCCAGAAGCTGAGGGGAGACGATCTCGCTAATCAATCTGCAAAAGCGTTAGAAGTAGGGGAATGAGCACACAACTATGCCCAGTAGATGACCAACTTCATCAACCAGCATGCTCAAAACATTTACAGAATGTTATCAAATCAGAAGGAGTCAAGAGAATCCACAAATATAGCAGAAATCAGAAACAGAAGTCCAATCATTAAGGGACTAAACAGAGCAGAAGTAGACAGAAGCAGAAAACAGAGTGGGACACTAGTAATCACAGCATACAGACAGAACGAGCAACCAGCTCGTGAACAGAACGAGGAAACCTCACTCGTAAACAGAACAGGTGTAAACACCCGTGAACAGAACGGGGAACATCACCCGTGAACAGAAGGATCCTACATAGCGCGCTACGAGACAGCGAACCAGCCATCCAAAGGCTCAGACACAGAGATAACTAGGTCCCAAAACAGAAGCTTAAATACAGATAAGCATATGTGCACCAAAGGCACCAGAAAGCTCATCGATAGCTCGGAAATCAGAAGGGGAATCCAACCCCGCAAACAGAAGTCAAAACGGAGCTCAAACGAGCAAGTTATGGCCAAAACAGTAGCCTGTCCGAACTTGTGTCCGGACATCAATGTTCGGACACAAGTCGAGACTCAGAAGGCAAAACCAGACAGATGTCCGAACTTGTGTCCGGACTTCAATGTTCGGACACAAGTCGAACCTAAAACAGATGGAGAGTCAGAGGTGTCCGAACATCCAAGTTCGGACGGATGTTCGGACGTTCTTCGGAAAACAGAACGTGGAGAGTCCGAACTTGTGTCCGGACATCCAATGTTCGGACACAAGTCGAAGCCAAAATCAGAGAATGCAGAAGGCTGTGTCCGAACTTCAAAGCTCGGACAGAAGTTCGGACACAGCGAAAACTTCAGAAAGTTTAAGCGCAGAAGGGCATGTCCGAACTTCAAAGCTCGGACGGAAGTTCGGACACGCCGAAAAATGCAGAGAACAGAGGCGATTTTTACACAACCAGAGGCATCAAAACAATGTCAAAACAATATAGGTTTTCAGAAAACAACCTTGGGGGTTTGTAAGCATGAAAACATCATCAAAGGACAATCACAACCAAAATTCAGAGTCAGCAGGCAATCAGAATTCAGAACGGAACGAAACTCCCCAAGGCCGAACACACTAATCGAATCCATAAGCCACCTACCTCAAATTAACAGCAGAGACAATCCCTCAATTCTGAACAGCAGAATCCAGCCAATGTAGACCCTCAAACGCAGACCGAACGCAAACCAAACCACTGAATTCTGAACACAACGCAGAGACACTCTCAATCAGAACTGACCACAAACACCAAAATCTGAAACGAAAACGGAAACAAAACCCTCACCTGAATCTGTCTACAGATTACAGAGCAGTCCACAGCAGATGAACCCGATGAAGGAGTCGAGAAGAATCGCTGAATCACAATCAGATTGTCGAGGAAATCAGAACGAGGAAAAAAACCGGAACCAGCGGATTAAAGAAAGAGGAATCTGTCACGCCTACCTCGAATGGACCAGCAATTCGCAACGGCGGCGAAACCCACAGTAGAACTTGGATTGCAAAACAACACTTGCAAGGCTGAGCGCTTGATTGAGCGTATCTTGAGAGAGAGAAAGAGAGCAAGGGAGGAGGAGCGTACTGACGAGATTCAAAACTGACAGAGTGAGGGGGAGTCGTGAGAACGTGATTAGAAGAGAGGGTAATAAATGAGGGAAATAAATAAATAAATGGAAGGGAAATATTGTGAGATTAATCTCACCAGAAAATAAAACGGATGGGGGGAAAAGACCTCCTTGTCCCCGGCTTCTTTAATAAGGACTTCCATGTCCTAAATTCAGAATACAATAATGTAAGACCACTAGTGACGAAATAAAATATAACCAAATCTTGGGTTATAACACCCGGAGTTCCACTCACTTTATCAAACTCATCATTTACTTTCATTAATTGTTCATTTAAACTTTGACTTGCATTTATTCAATTCAATTACAAAAACAATTCACAACCCCCCTGAATTTCCAATTTTCTTAGGACTTAGGCTTATTTATTCAAGTCCCGTGGTTCGATATCTGGTTGCCTAACTTCTATACTATAGTGACGGGATTTTTTGCAACCCGATAGGCTTTTCGTTTTATTAATTTCTAGGTTTGTCAATTTAGTTTTAGTAGAACATTTTCCCTGTTTGTAGTTGGAGATTAGACAGAAGCTTATTGATGGCACATTCGAGGGTCAGAAGTACGACTTCCGGCTCCACGATGATGACCTGATTAGGTTGAATGGCCGACTGTGTATTCCGAGGAGTAGCGCTGAGCTGAAGGAGCGCATACTGAGTGAATCCCATTGTTCTACGACTTCGATTCCCCCAGAGCTTCAAAGATGTATAAGGGTATGAAACGTTATTTTTGGTGGACTGGAATGAAAAAGGATGTGAATGATTATGTATTGAGGTGTCTCACTTGTCAGAAGGTCAAGTTTGAGCACCGACGGCTTGGTGGTATGGTACAGCCAATGCCAGTGCCTGAATGGAAGTTCCATGACATTTCTATGGACTTCGTAGTAGGGCTTCCGCCTACAAGGGGAGGTCTGAATATGATTTGGGTTGTTGTTGACCGACTGACCAAGGTGGCTCGATTCATACCGATGAAGGACACCTGGAAAGTGGCAAAACTTGCAGAGCACTTTGATAGAGAGATTGTTCGGCACCATGGGGTACCGAAGACTATCGTGTCTGACAGGGATACCAGATTCCTCTCCAGGTACGAAATCCACACGGGAAGCGCTTGGTACCGAGCTGAAGCTAAGTACAGCGTTCCACCCACAGACAAATGGTCAGAGAGAGCGCACTATCCAGACACTTGAGGAAATGTTACGTGCATGTGCACTTGACTTTCAGACCAGCTGGATTGACAAGTTACATCTGATCGAGTTTAGCTACAACAACAGTTACCATGCTTCGATCAAGATGTCTCCCTTACAGGCATTATACGGTAGACCATGCCACACGCCATTATGCTGGGATGAGTCGAGTGAGACGGTCATTATAGGACCAGAGTATCTGGAACAAGTTCAAGCAGAAGTACGACAGATCCGGGCTAACATGAAGTCAGCTCAGGATAGGCAGAAATCATACGCCGATGTGCGCAGACGTGACCTGGAGTTCGCTGTGGGCGATCAGGTATTTTTGAGAGTATCCCCCATGAAGGGAGTGTTTTTTTTTTGCCAGAAAGGCAAGTTGAGCCCGAAATATGGGGGGCCTTATGTTGTGACGGAGCGGATCGGCCCGGTAGCTTACAGACTTGATTTACCGCCGAGCTGGGTAAGGTACATGATGTATTTCATGTGTCCGAGTTGAAGAAATATATGTCTCATCCGTCTCATGTACTTCAGCCTGAAAGGCTAACCTTAGAGCCGACCATGCGATCAGTGGAGACTCCGGTATGGATCCTGGATACTAAGACTCGAGACACTCGCCATAAGTCTGTGAGACTGGTGAAGGTTCTCTGGTCTAACCAGGACGTTGAGGAGGCCACTTGGGAGCTGGAAGATAAGATGAAGGCGAAGTACCCGTCGTTGTTTACTTCTTAGTATTTATATGTATAGGGTAAGGGGCGTACCCCTATTTTAAGGGGGGTAGAGCCGTTTCGGTTATGTGTGTACGACATGTATTTGGATACATTGTCTGTGTTATGTTGTTATGTTGTTACCTTGTTATGTTACGGACCGTTGAGTCTGAATGATGTTGTGTTGTTATGTGGTTTGGACCTTGTGTCCGATGTTATGTAAGTATGTTGTTAATGTTGTTATGGAAGTATTGTTTATATGTGTTCCGTGTTCTAATATTTAGGATATGTGGGAAGTATGAACTTTGGGGACAAAGTTCTTTTAAGGGGGGTAGATTGAAATACCCCAAACCTAGGTATGTTGATTAAACACTAAAATAAGGTATATTAAGACTAAAAAGAGTCTTAGAAACATTAGTAAACAATTTAAACCATAGAAAACACAAGTAAATACCTTAAGGTCAATAAAGGCTAAAATGTGCTCTAAGCTTGGGATAAGCTTGGTTAAGACCTAATGAGCTTACCAAGACCTCATTTATACATTAATGAACATATTAAATCAATTACCCAAGAAAACCAAGCTTGAAAACAAGTTAAAACACAAAATGTGCTTTAAGGAGTCTTAAAGCACATTTTTGAAAAAATTGTCTTGTAAATGAGTTTTGAATGGCTAAATGTCCATCATTACTCTTTAATTAATATGTGTACTACTTAGTATCACATTAGGAAGTCTAAATCAATGGGAAATAAAAATTTCACAACTATGTGCCTTGTTTTAGTGAATAGTAACTAAAATAAGCAAGTTTATAACATAAGTCAAATAAGTAAGTTAATTGGTCAACAAAGACTAAAACACCCCTTACTACTAAATGGGGGCCGGTTTTATAAGGGTGAGTCATCTCCCCCTTGTTAGTTTATCAAGTAAGCAAAATTAATAAAGCAAATCACTATTTACTTTTTACTAATATCAAAAACTAGTTACTTATCTTCATTCTCTTCTTTCCCTCTTCATTTCCACGGCTCCAACCTCTCTTCTATCTCCTTCTTGCTCTCCATTCACGGTTTTGCAATAGTACCAACACAACACCAACTTCCATTGTCATTATCTCCTAGCTCACTTTGCCAAATCAAAAACAAAGACCACCATTCTCTTTGTCTTGCCAAGCTCTTCATTCCTATCTTCTCAAAATTCCAAGAGCTCCATTTCGGTGCCAAGAGGAATCTCCATGGGAGGAGCTTGAGCTCATCTTTTCACATATTATTGTTCTCCTTTGCTTCTAGGTAGGGAAACTCAAAGAAAAATAACATTTCCTTCATGTTTGTAAGTTGTCCGAAAAAACACCATTAATGGTGCCCTTTACCTTGCTTGTTTTAGCTTCATTTGAATCTTCCAAGGGCTTGGTGGAGTCCTCTCTTGCTACATATCCAAACTCTCTTTCATATCCAAGGTAAAACAATCATCTAAATGTTCTAAGGCAACCTATGTATCTAGGGTTTACAATGAGATGAAGCATAAAGCTTGTATACTCATTTCATTATTTGTATATTGTTTAGAAGTTGACAAGAAACCAAACATCCTTACCGATTTTAAACAAGGAAACAAGAAAGAATGTGAGGAAAAGAGGTAAATGTGCTAACCTAATGTAGCTTATAATGTCTTAGGAGAAATGAGCTTTGTTGTTGCTTATTAAAACTACTTAAGGAGACAATGGTAAATGACTTAGAAAAATGCTCTCAAGGGCTTAGTAAAAGGCATATGTATTGTTGGGTGTCTTTGCAGGTCAAAGGCAAATATAATGTCGGAAATTCAGTGTTTATGATTTATGCATCTTAAGGGCCTAAGAGCCATGCTATTAAGGGCCTAAGTGCCAAGTAATTTAAATTATGCACTATATTGTGATGTAGTGCTAAATGAGTGAAGTTTTGTGTATAAGAATGTTTTTGATGGATTTTATTGTTCTTGGTTGTTTAATAGTGAAAACAATGTGTTTTGGTTTAGTAATGTTCTAGGAGAGTTCATGTCAAAATCTAGGTAATGTACAAGAAGTTCTAAGTGTTTAAACAAGATTTGGTGAACTAGGAAGTGTTAGTAATGTTTAAGTGTTTTACTAGAGGAGAAGTAATGTCTTAGGTGTTCTAGGAAAACAAAAGGACTTAGACATCAACTAGAAGTTTGATTAGGAAGGAAAGATGCTTGGGAGATGATGTTGTAGTGGTGAGAAAACATTTGGGAATAGTGGAAGTTATAGGTATGAAACACCACATAGAAACTTAGTGAAAAACATTACAAGTGTAAACTTTTTATAAGAATTTGTGTACTGCTTGAGGAGGATTTTGGTGAAGGATTTAAGGAGTTAAATGGAGGTCTTAAGGTGTGTTGAAGTGCCCAAAAAAGGTTAGAACATACTAGGATATATGAGGTTGAGAGGAAGTAGGGAGGAATAAGAGGGAAGTGGAGATTATACAAGGGGGGACAAGATAGAAGCTCTGGAAAGGTTAGACTTAGGAGAACTGAGGTCGGATGGAATGAATTTAGTCGAGTTGGAGTAAATGGAATCTGGAGTAGACCACCCTGGGACCGGACTTAAAGGTCGGTCGACCCAGACGATGGTCTTGTGACCGACCTTGGGGACCGGACTGCAAGGTCGGTCGGCATGTTTTTAGTACGGATGAGTCTCTGGAATAGACCGACCTTGGGACCGTACTTACAAGGTCGGTCATGTCTAAATTTTTGTACGTGAGTAAGTCTCGGGAATCGACCGATCTTGTGACCGGACTTGCCTAGATCGGTCGGGCCTAAATTTTCAAAGGAAAGAAACTCTCGGGAATAGACCGAACTTGTGACCGAACTTGCAAGGTCGGTCGGAGTAGAAATTTTTGACGGTAATATGTTCTGGAATGGACCGACCTTGTGCA
Organism: Limonium bicolor; assembly: GCA_023374045.1. NCBI lineage: Eukaryota > Viridiplantae > Streptophyta > Magnoliopsida > Caryophyllales > Plumbaginaceae > Limonium > Limonium bicolor. The sequence goes on along the minus strand of CM041783.1, from coordinate 13,661,420 downwards.
AGGTCGGTCGGTAAGTTCGGTCGGACCAAAACTTGTAAAAAAAAACAAATAAAGTGTGGCTTAAGTAGTTAACCCTAGGGGGTATAATGTAGGTAATCAAGGGTAAGTTTGGACATTAAAACCTGTCATATAACCATGTAAAATGCTTAGTAAAATCCAAGTTAAGTTAATTAACCGACATTCTTAATTATGTATAGGAGTGACCTACGGTGGAAATCAATCGAAGCAAGGACCAAGATATGGTTTTCTTGTAGTCTGTTGCCTACCGGTTTACACCGGCTTGTGTGTTGTTTGTTTTTCTGTGTGTTTATGACCTTGTAAGACTTAAGTCATGTAATGAGTTTAAGTTGTTAAATATTATTGTATTGTTTAGTGTGACTCTCTCTTCCCTTGTGTGTGTCTAACAAGACTTAACCAATTGTTTGTAAATTGTTTACTGAGTTCAATGTTGAACTACTAACAAGTGCTAACGGGGGAAGTGAGGAGTCTGGTCTGTTCCGGCCACGCGTGTGAGTATGGGAGTCGATGTCATAACCGGTTCGATTCTCTTTGTATGTTATGGTTGTTTTCCAATTTGGTTTCTGATAAGTGTCCTAAATGAGCATATTTTATAGGTGTATTTCATATATTATATTAGCACTTTTCTTGCTCATTTCTCCACTTCGGTTAATTTTCCTCTAGTTTATGTTTTATTGTTATCTCACGAATTTATTGTTTAAACATGAGGAAAACCAAGCTGGGAGAAAAGTAGACAAAGAGACGAACGCGTAGACGCAAACGGCTCGGAAAACGGAGTCCAAACGAAGAATCTAGAGCCGGTCAAAGTTCGTAGAAGAAAATAAGTCAAAAACCTGTGTCCTCCCCTGTGTCCGCATAACTGAAGGCGGACAAGAGATAGAGAGGAACCGTAGATGTCCTCCCCTGTGTCCGCATAACTGAAGGCGGACAAGACACAGACAGAGACGTCCGCCTAATCAGGGGCGGACAAGGAGGCGGACAGGGAGGCGGACAGAAGCTCCATAGCGGACTCCATTGATGTCCGCATGAAACTACGCGGACAGATAGCGGACTCCATTGATGTCCGCATGAAACTAGGCGGACACGGAGGCGTACAAGTGGCGGACAGAAAGACTCATAGAGACGTCCGCCCAAAACAAGGCGGACACAAGGGCGGACAGAAGACATAGGCGTGAACGTGATAGAGACGTCGCATAACCAGGGGCGGACAACAAGGCGGATGCATGTAAATTCCCAGATCCAGACGTGACAGTTTATCTTCTTCCTTCGGCGCCTACAGACAGCAATATCAGTCGGCGGCCGACAGTCCTGAAAATCCTCACGCGTTCTGCAACTTATCCATCTACTCCATCAACTGGCACCTCCCTTATCTTGTTCACCCACTAGCACGCGTGATCCAGCCTGTCTCTTCCTTCTCCTTCCTTCCTCTTCTTCTTATTTTCTATATAAACCCACGTCCCTTAGACTTACATATACATCCACCACCCACCATCATCGATACCACAGACTACCATCATCCATCATTCCATTTTCTCTTCTCCCGTCTTCTCCATTTTATTTACTTTTCATTCCACCATATCCACCTCTAGTCCTACGTATACAAAATAGCAGAACGAATGCAGGAGTGACTACAGATGATTTCTACTACTCTTGTTTCTGTTTATCTATTTAATATGTTAGGCTAGAATATTTATACTCTGGGAATGGTTATTATGTGTTTGTATTAATTATGCAATATGTTTTACTAGTTTTATTTAAATACAGTTTGTTGCGTTTTAAAGGTCATCTCGCCTTTTTAATAAATGTCATGAGTTTATTAAATTGCCTTACTAAATCTATTTCTAATCTGATCGGTGACAAATAGATAGGTTAATTAAGCCGTAAATCTGGGGGAAACTTGTTTTCATCGGATAAGTTAGTACTCAGATGCATAAATAATTTCTCATATCTAAACTGTCCGTTTACACATATTTTGCTTGAGTTTTCATCGGACCTTGCATTTTCAGGTAAATGAGTTCTTATGAGTTTTCATCGGACCTTAAGATAATAAGAGGAATTTTGCCAAACAATTATAATTAAACCAGTAGACATAGCATGAAAGAGCAGATTATATTAACCTGACCCAGAGTCCCATTTAATTTACCTATTTACTTAGTTTATTTTATCTTACCTTTTTTCGTAAAACAAGTCAATTAATCCCCCTCTTTGTGACACGCTTAGGTACTTAATAATTCCCCTTAGTCCCACGGTTCGATATCTGGTCGCTTACACTTTACTATACTATTACGACCGGGATTTGTTTGCAGCCCGACTGTTGTTTTGAGTTTTAATTTCTTTTCTTTTAATTACACCAGTTTAACCACTCACGATATCACGTCTACAGTTTCCAACCTTCCCTTTAGCTTAACCAAGGCTATTTTACTGACTCACGTCGGGCCACGGGGGCATACTATGTTTTGTTCGGTGTGCTTGGATCACTATATCCGAGGCACCTTGTGTTAAGTTATCCGTTCAATCTAACAGGACGGTAACGAGTTATGTAACGAGCTTAGCATGGGTTTGGCAACATTCTCTAGGCTCTCCATGGGATCTAATTGTGTTGGTTCGTTTCCTAAAAGGATTCGTTCTTGTATGTTATGTGTAATGTTGTTATGCAATAATTTGATATGATACATATGTTGTATGTTTAAAATGAATGCCATGTCATCATGACAATTAGTTGCGCGTATCCCGGTAGCCGATGGGCTGCGCGTTAACCATACCAGCCAAGGGTTGCTGACCCCCTCGGGGGCTCCATATTTTTACTGCAGGATGAGGATCGAAGAAGCGAAATGGCTTTAGACTCTAGGATGCAGGATTACTTTTGATTATTTTTGGAGTTGTGCCCGGGATGCGCCTGTGCTTCCGTGGCAATATATTTTTGGTACTGTTGTAGTACAGTGACGGTCGTTGACAGTTTGTGGTGTACAGTTACAGTGTATGGATGTAGTTACAAACTCGGTATTATGATTATATGTTAAAGGTTATTAGTTCTATGCTCGGGAGTCTGATCATCAGACCGGTACGCTTGTATTTATTCTGCCTTGTTGACCACGTGGGTGGTTAACGGCGTTGTAGCACCGAATCATTTAGTTATTGTTTAGTTGTTATTTCCGCTGCGATTTCGATTATTATTAAGTGCGTAGTAGGGGTGTTACATTAGATTGGCTAGATATTTATGTTGCTTAATGGGTGGGTATTACAGCCTAAATGAGGCGGCAATGGATGTTCAAGTCAATGGATGACATTTGACCATGATTAAAACTAAGTAATTAAATGTTATTCTGGGTACTATTCGTCCAAAATCACCCATTTTGATTTTATTTTTAAACTTTGATTTAGACTTTATAATATAGTATATAATGTCACATAAATGATATAATGAATGTAATATAGTCTTTAAAGTGACAAAAAGTTAATATCTTAGAGCTCATACACAAAAACATGCTTTAAGGTGTTTTAGCGCACATTTTGTGTCACAAGGTGTTTCTGAGCTTTGTTTTCTTTGAGAACAGTTTTGTTGTGTTCCTTACATGATATTTGATCATAGGAATCCAATTTTATATCAATTATAGGTCATAAGACCTTTAAGGTTTCTTAGAGCACATTTTTGCCCTACTTGACCTTGAAGCATGTAAATGCTAGTTCTTTGTGTTGGAGTGTTGTCCAATGATTGTAGTATGTTTAGTTATTTGTTAATATGCTTAGGACAAAATTTTAGGTCCTAAGAAGTTCATTTGGGTATGTATTTACCCTAAACAATCAAAGGGTGCAATATCTTGCTTTGTGTTGACCATCGTTGTTCTCAATTGATTTTTAAGGCATGTTTAGGCCTTAATTAATGTGATTAGATGTTTAATCCATGTTTTATTAGTTTGGGGTATTTCATTCTACCCCCTTAAAAAGACTTCGTCCCGAAGTCGCTTAATCAAATAGGTATGTATATAAATATATAACTACCCATTATTCCCATAATGTATATCTATGTGATATATCATTTACACACATCGTATTGTGCTTATACAGCACATAGCCATCACTTTGTGGCGTTAGTTAAATCATATATGGATATAGGGGATCCATCAGCACCATTATTTCCTATCAATTCTACAAACCCTGACAACCTCCCCGAGGTGTCCATAACATACCATCCTTCCACAAGTATCATAAGAAAGGTATTACACACATGGGTGTATATACATCATTCAAACAGGTATCTCATAAGATACATACATATAACTGCACATCACACACAAACAAACCAGCAATGTACGCCCCACGTACCAAACATAACCAACAAAACCTCGTATGCCCCGCATACCACCAATTCACTGTATGCCATGCATATAAAACAAACAAATAAACAAACCTCGTATGCCCCGCATACCACAAATTACTGGATGCCCCGCATACGAAATAACAAAACTTAGTGCACACACGTGCACAGCCAAGAGGCTCTACCCCCCTTAAAAAGGGTTACGCCCCCGAACCCCACAAGTATACAACAGCCGCTCAACAAGGAGTGCTGGATACTTGGCTCTCAAATAGTTCTCCAACTCGTGGATTATCCTCATATCAGAGAGACGGGTATGACTCTAGCCCTTCTAGGCTCCACAATACATAAAGGGTGAGGCACTGAACATTTGTGCTCTCTCCTAAATTCGATCTAATGGGCCCACTCACTCCGTATTGAGGTGCAAACCCATGAACATAGGCTTAGTTTGCCTCTTTCCATTACTGTGTATCCTCTCGTTTGGATCACTAGCGTACATGCGTGTGTCTTCTCTCACTGATATTCAGCTTGAGGTGAAATATGACATTGGCTATTGTTAGTACTTAGTGCTTTTGCACTTGTCTTCGTAATACTAAGCCGTACCAGCCTACATGTCCACGGAGATAATGCTTGTGATCTGTGTCTCCTGGTGGTTTTGTTCCGGAGTAACACACTGTTGTAGTTCTTTGATACACACTCGTGTTGATATCCATTACATCTTCCAGTATTCCCACTAGATTAATAACTGCCCAAGTGCAATTCCAAAACACTCAGTCCTACAGAGTGCAGAGGTGTAAACTCTCAGCAGCTAATATCTAATGAGTCCAACAGATAAGATGAGCGAATTATCATGTGAGTGGTACATTCCAAGTCCATTGTTCCGTGCTTAAGGTATCTGCTAGTATATTAGCTTTGTCTCTCATCATTGCGTAGTCACGCGTTTATGTCCACATCATCTGGTAGATTTCCTCTGGATTGCAAGAATTTGCTCGATCCTGTTGCAGAAATATGTGACTATCTCTACCTAGGCAATGTACCTATCGTTTTGCGGGTATAGTGATTAAGTGGGTTGTCGAACTCAGGGACCTCTTTCAATTTACTGACAAATTAAATTAACCTAATTGAGAAAACTAACCTAAACTAATAAAACAGGAAATTGTCACTTTTTGAATGGTTTTTACTAGTCTAAACAAAATTAAATAAATAAAGGAATTAAAAGAACAAATAAACCAAATAAGCAAATTCAAACAAATAACGAGTTTGAAATCTAATAATTAAAAGGCGCTCCCCGAGTTGTTCTGCTCACCTAATTCTTCCGATTTTATTATTAAATTCTTCCCCTAACTTTTTATAATTCACTCAGAAACTTTAAATAATTCGTCAACGGCTAAGTCTAACGAATCCTAACTAGTTGCTAGAACTAGCAGCAGGCTAATGCTCTAATCCGGACACAACTAATCGCATAAAGAACAGTTTCTATGGGAGTCCGATTAACCTATAGGCGGGATCACGCTTCTAGTCATTAATCAGGTTCGATTTCCTATGGCTAGTTTACTATCTCAGCTCTCGCGTGTTGATTAGAAAACTACAAGATTTATCTTAATTATTGGCCAGATAATTAAAACACATTAAGAACAGGAATCGAACTAACTATAATATCAAAGTTGTACGGAAAAATTAATATAACATAATCGTCAAAATTAGGCTCGCTTCCCAACTCGGAAAGCTAAACTAAACTACTCACTCATAACTCTAGAAACAAGAACAAACACTAAAATAACATTAAACAGGTGTAGAGAAAAATAAGTAACAAATAATGTCAGTTTACTAATAACTTCAGGTTCGTTCCTCTGACTTGCTCGCGCTGATGGTTAAACTGCTGCTGTTCCCACGCCTCGAACAACAACAAAAGATGGCTAGACGATGGTGAATTGACGAACGCGGTGATGGTTAGGTGGTGAGGTTGATGATGAAACGAATGAAGGTTGGCGCAGAGCGCCGTCCCCAGGGTGTCTCCTCTCCCATTCAAATCTGTATATATATCCTTTTCCAACCCTAACTTGCAGCAGGAGGTTTTGTTTTCATAATGATTCCATCCGCTCCTTAATTAACATGGGCTCTCGATTTCATTATCAATTTTTTTACATATAAATGCCCATGAGTGGTGTGAGTCAAAGCCCACGTAATCAACCGTGAGTAAATTTCCAACTTTACCAACATATTATAATATATAACGATGCCAAGTGATTTGCCAACATTATATACGTATTAATATGGTGGAATCATTAATAAGGTGGTAGTGAGCAACCGTATATATATCACCGTTTGTCGCGTTGGAATCTTCATGAAAAAAAAAGAATGTAAAACCAAGATTTTTTCCTGCATTTTACACATAGAATATATCAGCTCTCATCAAACTATAAATCTTGGAAAAATATAAGATAAGTGAGAAATATGACATGAATTGTTATAAAAATAGGAAGAATTAAAGCCCTAAAAATAGATATATTTTGCACTTATCAGATCCTTATGAGGGTTCTACATAATATACGTCCATAATGGGTTTTCATGTTTCTTTCCTTCGGTTTCACCTCCTTGAAAGGTTACCCTGTCTTCACTGTATACTGTCTACTGCTCTGTGTTGAAGGTTCTTTATTTCTCTAGCCCGTTGGTTTAATTGCGGCTCTTCTCGTCCATCTTCGAGGTAATCTGTATCACTGTCCTTAGTACGGAGTTGACTACTTCTCGTGTTCCTAACACTACTTGTCTACATACATGGGGTACAGTACTGATACATTACTACTTACCCGACTAACTCATAAATAAGTCTGTCAGGCCCACATGCTCCTATCGGAGTGCGGTCGTCCCGTGTCTCATTTAGTAAACTGGTAATGTCTGTCACACGGGTATTGTGAAGTATTCTACTATCAATCTCCCTTTGATGGATATCCTTTTAGTTGTTTATTAGTTCCTGTTATCGGTTATCTTGTTTTAAGTGCTATTGCTCTAGTGGCATCAGTGGTAATTCGTGCCATAAGTCGGCGTTATTCAACTCGGTGTAAGTAAAATTCGTGCTATATTCAGCAAAATTGGCTCTCCTAATTCGATCTCATTGAGTACAACACATATTCCTTTCCTTCCTGTTTATCATGATCATATCTCATCCATAGTTCATATTCGTTCCCTCATCCGTTAAATTGGATATATTGCAGATTGCATAATAGCTTGAGCAACTTGGCTCTCCACTTCCCAACCATCCTCACTGACGGTGGTGCATCTACAAAGGGTATGCTTGTCCATAAGGACTAAACATTCATCACTAGTAGTGATTAGCATTAAATGCGGGTATACACTGATGGTATTTGGATAATAAGCCATGTCTGAAGATTCTCGGACACTTTAAACTGGTGTGGTTTACCATTACAGTGGCTGTATAATTTCTTCAGTTGCAGTGGTTGGACTAACGGTCTTCCCGAGGTTGCATAGGTTTCTAATCTTAAGGTTTGTATGAAAGGTTGATATGAAAATTGGTATTAAAATTTTAGTATATAATAAGAGATTAAAAGTAGTAGTAGTTGAAGTTACAGTTGCAGCACTTGCTTTGCCAAGTGCGCAAGGCAGATGGAAATTTCAGTGGTTTACTTGTCATAGCGCTTGCAATAGCAAGTGCACCATGCAGGTGGAAATTATGGTTCAGTAATTACCGGTCTCATTGACTCTGCGTCGTTGAGTGTGGGCTACATAATAATGTAAGCATTAACATCCTGTTCATATATATAATATCCGTCAAGGTTCCAAGGTCACTCGCATCGAGTCCACACAACTAGTCTCAAAAGTCATACACAAAAAGGCAAGTGGTCAATGACACACTCCCACATATTTACAACATATCTCTGTCTAACATCCAAGGTAAGTACATAACAAGGTAAGCAAAAGTCTTCCACCAGCGGTCTCATGGAGTTCAGGGTACTCATGCCCTATCTACTCCATTGCCTCTCTGTGCTCCAGCATCAGTAGATGTTTGGCCATCCTGACCGCCTCGTGGTGCTCCAGATCCTCCAACTGAGGTCTTCTGAGTATTCCTTGGTGGCCTGTAGTTACGGCCCTCAGGGTTCATCCAGCACTCGAACTCCCGGTGGCCCTCTTTCTTGCAGCACCGATACTCAACTTTGCGGCCACTGCAGTCGACCCCAGGATGGTCCTTCCCACAACGCTTGCAATAGAAATGGCGCTGGGGCTGTCCGATGCCTAATGGTAGTATTTAGTTTAAGTTAAAATCTAATGGTATAAAAGTTAAGGTCACAATTGAATTTAAGAGGTAGGCGTTCTCACCCTTAGGAGGCGCAGATCTCAGAGGCTGAGCATCTATAGCTGGGCCGGTCAACCGAAGGACGGGCTCTTTCCCCTTCACTCCCTGGTGACCCTGCTGCCCTTTCTTCTGAATGAATTTCCTGTTTAAGGTTCCGGATCAGCATTCATAGAGGTGTTTAATATGGTAAGTAATTTAGAATGGGATAAGTCCTTACTTTCCCTTCTTCTGGCTATCGCCTGGAGATGCTCCTCCACCCTCAGACTCTCCCTCAGGGTTCTTTCTCTTCTTGGTCTCGAGAGTCTCTTCCCGAGTCTGGAGCATTAGTTCCATCCTCGAGGCAGCATCGTAACACTCCTGGAATCTCATTAGTAAGTTCTCACAAAGTTAATTGGTAATGTAGTAAGTAAAGAAGTTATGGCTTGCACGTTTATACCTGGATAGTATAATAGAGGGTAGCACCCATCGCCATCTGGATGCGAAACAACAATCCCCCCCCCCCCCCCCGGAACTTCTCGACCTTCATGGTCTCTGAGTAATCAACACGGGGGATGAAGTCCAGCAGACCAATGAATCGAGCGTAGTACTCATCCACGGTCAGACCTCCCTGGGATAATGTCTAGAACTCTCGGCGCTTCTTCTGCTTGAGATGTGTCGGGTAGTACTTCCCCCTCAGTAACTCGACGAAGGCAGCCCACGAAAAGTCGGGCATAGCCAGGTGATGGTCCTTGACCAACCTCCACCAAGTGCTGGCTGCATCCTTCAGATGGAAAGCACCAATGACGACCTTCTTGTCGGCAGGTACTTGCAAAGCTTCGTAGGCCTTCTCATGTTCAACAATGAAACGCTCTAAGGCTACGGGGTCTGGCTCCCCTGAATATGTAGGTGGTCGGGTCTCGGTAACTGACTTCAGCCAGTTCATCTCCCTGGGCTGTGGCGGGTGGGCTGGTGTTCCTCCAATCTGAGTACCAAGCTGTGCGAGAACGGCAGCAATCGTCTCTGTAACTCCTGGAATCACGGGGTCACTGCCTCCACCTCTACCAGTACCACGCCCTCTAGTTCCCCCAGACATCTGTAGTACAGTATGTCACATAAGTACTCGGTAATTTACCGTACACAACCAGTAGATATGGAATTGCCTTAAAGGCTAATATATCACGCAATTTGCGTTACAAAACACTATATCTTTTATGACACGTCGTCTCGTACCTCACAAACATTTCCTGTAATTTCCCAAGTCCTAAGCTCACTGTCTTAACCTATTTTCTCGTCATCAGAGCGGTACTCCGCTCTGATACCACTTTTGTAACACCCCTCTCCTTAAACACGTAATAATCTCTCTCGTAGCAATAAATAAAACGTCTTACAGTGGCAGAATAAATAATAACAACAATACTCACTCGGGTGTCACCGGCCATTACTCGCCCATGCGAGTAACGAAGCCAAACTATATCCAACAACCAACAAAACAAACTGCTAACCGCTGTGATAACGAGATAACTCCTATACATCATACTAAGTCCATAAATCATAAACGTCGACAAGTGAGCGTCTACCCAATCCCGAATATAGATAACCGTACCATAATACAATTCTCAGTCTAACATCGTTATACAAACAAACTCCATGTGCGGTAATTAAAGTAATCCCTAACTACCCTATTCCCGCACTTCGGCTTCGACAATGATCTTCAACCTGCACAATAAGTGTAGTCTCAGCGATAAACGCTGAGTATGCCGGGCCTGGACCCTAATGGTCACTTAGTCATTTTAACCATCTTATTATTAGATTGGTTTCATGCTTTACCATTTTACAGTTATAAACAACACTGTAATAAACATGCATAATTCATAATCATCCATCCAATTCAAACAGTCATAAACATCTATCCATCCATCCAATTCAAACAGTCACAAAATATCACAAACAACATTTGTATATCGAACATATGGAATAATAATACTGAATAAACGCCGTAGCGAACACCATCCTTTGTTAATTTAATTTGGCCTTCAAAGCCCCATCCATCCAAACCATGTTAATTAAATACCAGTTGGGCATCATGTTAGGACAACCCGATAACCTCACCATGGACAGTAGTCCTCCCGTACACACAAAGGTGCTCATTTCGCCAGAGGTCCGGAGGCCCCTGACTATTCTCTTTGCCTCGTAAGGCATCCATATAAAGGCCGTAGCCACCTGACCCACGATCCAAATAGGGCTCGTTGGGTATAAACCTGGAGCGGAACCCGATCGGGAACCCCTCAGTGATCACAAATGCGCAACCAGGAAGTTCGTAAACTACACTGGATTCCTCACCTCAACTCACACCATCTCTCTCTCATAGTTTAAAGATATGCTCTTAGTCTTATGGAGAATATAATTATTAGTTAGCTGCCCAATGGGTCTCACGCATACCTAGAAGTAATCTAGGTTATATTCATGTTCGAGATCCATGCTCTAAGACCGACAATGTCGTGACTCATTCCTAAGTGTTTTACTTAGGTTACCATACTTAATATTAATACTATGGTATTATATCAAGTAACCGTCATTTATCACTTAACGCGTATGTATGTTTATTATCTCTATAGTCCGACGTAGTATTAGTCCGTAGGACGCTCGTGCATAAATAATTAATGCAGTAACACACATAATCATATACACGTATCCAAAACACATAACACACAAGTGATAACAACCACAATCCGAGCCCAAGGAATTCTTAGGACAACTCGGATCAAACCCCTTTACATACCGTACACCTTAGACCAAGGATGCACAGTGTAGACCACTAGCTCGTCAGCGCCTTCGTCTGAAGTATGATCTAAACGGTAAAACTATAAGTCAGTCTCCATGACTAACTAAATCCGGTATTTCCGAATAACAAGTAAACCCGACGTTCACCCTGGATTTCTACAATTAATTGTTACGGGTTTCTCTAAACCAGTCGGCTTTGTTACTAAAACTCATATTCGAAATGTTTCGACTGTTAAGTTTAATTCGTTATATTTCTTAATCTTATCCATCATTAAATTAGGTATATAACCTATAGTTGCATGTATGCATGCATTATTTATTATATCGTATTATTTTCCACCATCCATTATAATAACCTTGTAGATATAATCCATTATCTTTACTAAATTATATTTCCATTCAAAAATTTATAACATATAGTTTGTAACATTTTTATGTAATATCCACCACATTATATTATCTGGTTTCCAACCATAATATATTCATCCTTATATCATATTCTTGTATATGTATATATTACCAATAGGTAGTTAATTCATGAGTTATAAAACTCTTATATTATATGTTACATTTTATCATCTTATTTAGATGATTATTCCCATTAGTTATTATAATTATACAACTTATATTAAGATTATTATCCTAATATTATATAACAATTTATGTTGTATAATTACAACTCCTAAGGTTTATTCAATATATACCTTAGTTCATAAATCTTATTTATTTATAATTTGTCACATTATTTAATGTGAATATCCTTACTTATATTAATTCCATCTAAACCATATAATTGTTATACCATTTATAACATTGTAGACCATAGTCTAAAATTCATTTTCCATCTCTTTATAATTCGGTACAGCCCTTTATTTTACTTTAATTTCATTTTGACCACATAACATTATGTAAGGTTATACCATATACTAATATCATATAATATGATATTTTTATTTCCTTTAAACTTATAACCTATATTTTTATAAAACTATTTAATATTGCCGCATGGGCACCATGTTATAACCTTATTTCTTTCCATATCCCATAGTTTTCTTTATTTACAAAATCACCCCATTATTTATACCATGTTATATATACCATATAATATAACATTTTTAACTTATAAAAGGGTATAACCTATGGTATTATTTTTGTAAAATACCGAACATACCTGTAACACCCCTACTACTAATACAATCATTACCGTCCAATCTCCTCGTGCTTTCCGAGTCGTGCAGCGGATTCATACTTACGTACAGTGGGTGATACAACGCCGTTAGTCACCCACGTGACTAACAAGGCTACTACTTCTACATACAGCATCGGTCTGATGGACCGGAATACCCTAGTGCTACACAAATACAATCTTCACTACAATTACCAATTAGGCATTACAACTTCCCATTCAATACAATACTCCATAAGTTCAATACATGCCAATACACCGAGCTTACTAGGATCCTGATACAAGTAGAGTACCTCTTTCAATTCCATACATACTCATTAAGAGTCTATCTACTACCCATTCCTCACAGAACTATCTACTTTCTAAATACAGAGGCGTGCCACCGGTCTCTTACCTTGACCGTATCCGCTTCGGGTACCTGCACACTAAAAACGTTCCCCCTAGGGGGTCAGCTTTCGCTGCATATGATAACCGCATACCCCGCGTACTAGTGAGGGTACGCCGACCACTTGGTCGAATACATGCAGTCCATTTTCATTCAAACACACATGCATACATGCTCCTCAATACAATACTTTAATACTTACACAAGGAATACACGCATACGCTCCAACACATACCAAGAAGTTATACAAGTTCAACAATACTTACTTACCTTCTTCCGAAATACACATTCACGATACATGCACAAGCATACTCATTACATACCCAATCCATACACAATACATGTACATTGTCCAATACTTGTTAGCTTCATTTGTCCACCCGGGTTAATCGGGTGGAGATTACTCTTTTACTCATTCCACAGTACTTACGCATACATACTCATACTCATACATACTTACTGATCCATACTTACTTACTTTCTTACTCTTACTCATGTTAAGTCGCCGGGACCTCCGGCCCGGGGACTACTCCGTCCCACCACCGGGATTTACTTGACTCACCAATCCGGGATGCTACCCATTTAAGGGGTTTGGGCCGCCGACCAGTTTAAGAGTCAGGAATCAGATCCAACCTCTTGTGTCTCCTCATCCTCACGCGTGGCCGAAGCTATATCGGACTTCTACTCATTCCAATTTACTCACTTAAGTTAGGAGTTAGGTAGTTAGGAATTAACAGAAGTCATTCATTCAAGCCACATACACAAATACATTGCTCAATACACATTCATACGAAATACAATACCATACTAGAGTACAATACAAGATTGGAATACAGTTCATCATCATTCATACATTTCATGAATTATACAAACTATTGTTCAAGACAAATATCAAGAACAATGAAAACAGCACAAGTAAGTGCAATATAGTGCGATTCATGCATTTATCTTATTAGGTGATCAAATAAGCACACAAATCGGGGTAACCAGATTAGGATACAGGGCATGAAGAAATCATACCATTCACCGTTGTACTTGTATCCCAACGTTCCTCCGGTGTTCACAAATCAAATCCTAAGATATACATACAATCGAATAATTAATCTAACTATCTTTAATTTAATTCGATTATCCTTACGCTTCCTAACCCATACTTATTAAGTCTTTACAATTCTTATATTTACAAATTGTTTACTTACTCTTTGTTACTTTCAGTTCATTTACTTACTTAGTAATGGTGTACTTATATATGTACATATGTATGTGTAGGTAACATATATATATATTTGTTGTAATTATAATTTTTTTTTGTGACTCGACCGACCTTACCCAAGTCCGGTCCCAAGGTCGGTCGAAGTCAGTAGGACAATACGCTGGGAAAATTTCAGGGCCGACCGACCTTGCAAGTCCGGTCCCAAGTTCGGTCCATTCCAGTGAGTTACGGACGGAAAATTTTTAGCCCGACCGACCTTGCAAGTCCGGTTGCAAGGTCGGTCCATTCCAGTAAGTTACAGTACAGGCGAATTTTGAGTCGACCGACCTTGCAAGTCTGGTCGCAAGGTCGGTCCATTCCAGTAGGTTACATTACGGGAAATTCTTCTGGCCGACCGACTTGCGTGTCCGGTCCCAAGGTCGGTCCATTCCAGAAGGCTTCCGTCCTTTGTAAATCTGGGCTCGACCGACCTTGCAAGTCGGTCCCAAGGTCGATCCGGCCCAGTAATTGCATTTTTATTTCTGTTTTCAGTCCCTCTTCTTACCCATTCCTTCCCCATTGTTCCTACACTCAATCCCACATGTTTTAACACTAATTAAACCTCCTAATACCCCTTAGTTCATCCACCAAGTTCCTTACTAAATCCATCAATCATCTTACACAATTTCCTCACTTCATTTCCACACTTGTAACAGTTTTTGTTACACTTATGCTACAGATTTTAAAACTCAATCCTCACACCCAATACTCCTACTACTAATACCATTACTAGCATCCCAAATACATTCCCAAGTAATTACACCATCTATACCCAAGTCCAACCTTCATTTTACCAAGTCTTATACTCTAGTTCTTCCTAGTTTCTCCAAGGCAATCCAATACCCCTTGCTACAGATTTCTTTCATTCTCTTACCACAACTACTACTCCATAGTCATTAAACATCCCAATTACATTACCAATACACTCTTTGGGTTCTTTAAATTGGTTTACCCATTCCCATTACTCTAATGCATTAATTTAGCCTTCAAGAAAGAGCTCTTACCTTAAGCTCTTATTTCCTTCATTCTCTTTTCAATTCTCTTCTTCCTTTCTTCCTTGCCCAAATCGGCCACATTGGGAATGGAGTTGCCAAACTCCATTCCCATCACCCAAAGCACATAAAATACATGTAATTAATATACTAGCCCCTTAATTAATGCTAGTTCATAAAATGTTTAGAACAAGATTTCTAGGGTTTACCTTTGGAGTGTATTAAGAGGGATTTTAGCCCTTGGATCAACAAGGTGAATCCACCACCATTGCAAGGTTGGTATTATGCTCAAGAAAAAGAGAGAAAACAAAGCATTACAAGGAGGCAAAAATCGGTTATAAAGTAAGGTGGGGAAAACATGAGTTTTTCATGTAGATTTTTACCTTAATGGAGAGAGGAGACTCCAAGCTTTACTTTGGTGCCATTTTCTCTTTGAATGGGGAAAACCCATGGAGATGAACTTCCTCATTTTTGGATTTTGAAAAGAGAGAAGTGTAGAGGATGATGAGAGGATTACAAATATGTAATTATTTTTGTGATTGGAGCTCAAATGAAGGTAGAGCATGGGAGAGAAGTGAGAGTTGCCATTGGAGCTTCTTGAAGCTCTACAAAATTGCCCAACCAGAGGGAGAGAAGAGAGAGAAATCAGTGGAGGGGAAGAGAGTAGGAGAGAGATGAGAGGAAATGAGAGAATAAGAGGTGAGAGAGTGTGGGGGTTACTTTTTACTTTATTACTTTGCTTTTTGGTTCTCTTTATTTGTCAACTAGTTACATGTGTGTGTGAGGGGTTATTTAACTAGTAAAAACCGGCCCCCATATAGTATACTAACTGGAGCGTTTTTCGTCTTTTACAGAAACGCCCGTTATTTTACCCGGTTTAGGTACTATTCACTAACCGGGCCCGTTTTCCGAAATTTCCTCGTTTAATTATTTTTGTTGACTATTAAGCTCCCATAAATGCTTAATAATTATTATTTAATGATTTATAATTTTTACGGGTCCGTTGACCACTTACAGTCTCGTTTTCGGGTTTTCTTGAAAAACGTGCTCTAAAGCTCTATTAGCGTTTTAATTCATTATTTGGATCCGTTTTCTTCGGGAGTTGTTCCCATATAATATTTAGGTCTTATTAACCCTTTAGAATCCATATAATACGCTAACCGAGGTCTCATACCTCCTATGGTTATTTAACGCTTATTTAGCGTTTTCCACTTTTTAAGCGTTTATTTATTTCTTTTGGATTTATTTTTCCTTACTAGTATTAATTAGGTACCATTAGGCCCTTAAATACGCATTAGATTAATTTTAATCCCTATATTTAAGTTCAGGGTATTTCAATCTACCCCCCTTAAGAACTTTGTCCTCAAAGTTGTTCGAGGTTATAGGTTTACCATGCTTACTCATTCTTACATGTCTAATACTAAAGCCATACCTTCTTCCTCCTTACAATTCCCAAATCCGTTACTCACGGTTTCTCCTTTCCATCTCATACCAATGCACCATAATTACTCCAATCCATATTACTATCAACCATCCGGTTCCTCATTACAAAATTTATACATACATACAATGCACAGCTATCCCCAAAGCAATGCAATACACATACAATCCGCAGGCGCTCAGGTCATCTAGACACAGGACTCCTTCATGTCATGCTGCCCTTGGAATATGACAACATGCTACACTACTATCTTCTCCGGTACAAGCTTCCCACAAATCCTTCATCTCCAGGCTAAGGAAATTCCTTCCTACAGCTAATTAGAAATCTTTCTAAAGCATACAACTCCAAATTTTAATTTATATTCATTACTTCTATCCTATGTGTGATTCTTGTGACCACTTGAGGGGAGCTTCAAGAATCATTCGACCCTGATGTGATCAGCATCAGTGTTGAATTATCTTTCCACCCCAATTTGTGTTTGGTTTCCCCCGATCTGTTCAGGATCAAGTTCGACTTCCCACATCAGTTTCAAACAAACAATTAATTTAATTGTTTTCATTTTCTATCTTTTTACCCTTTCTAGTCGTGATACGAATTCATACATCTCCAAAGGATGAAATCAATCCATCAATCATCCTCACTCTACTTCCCGAATGCTTTACTCCATTGTTCAATACCTAAATGCTCATTTCATCAACCTTCACTACTTCCATCCATTACTCTCCATTGTTTCAAATATTCTAACTAGGGGTTACCATACTTGTAAATTTTAGTTGTCCTCGATTTACTTCCAATGACTTACATAGGTATACACTACTCTTAGACTTCACTCATCTACTATTCTCATTTATTTCGTACTACTTCTTCAAAGGCTACAATACCTGTGGAGCTCCGTCCACTACTCATTATTTTTCTTTTACTAATACTCTTACATGGTGTTACAAGGTAGGTATATCCCTCCTATGGTATTTGCATCCCTCGTGCCTAATTACCATAATTTCAATATGAATGGATACTTATGTTTATTTAACATAGTACCAACCATCCAATCAATTCTCATTTGTGCTATGCACATTATAGTTTATGTGTTTTATTCACAAAACTTACATTAAGCGGTTTTCGCTCTACCCCCTTAAAAGGGATTACGCCCACGTAATCTACCATATGTTATTATTATTAAACATTGGTTTACTCAATTTGGGCAATCTGAAGCGTTTTAGCTTCTTTACGGTTTATTACATAATATACCCTTGTCAAAGGGTCTTAATCACAACAATGGTTTAGTCTTTGTACCAAGGATTCCTATATGAGTTTATTTAACTCATAATTAATTCGGTTTCAGCCTATCAGGCTTCAAGGCATTAATAGCCATTCTACTATACTTACTAGGTATATTATCTCCTATCTAGGGCCCCTAGCTTCTGCTGTGCGACCCTGATAACTTGGGTTATTCCCCTTCTTGTTATCCTTAATGTGCTATACATCACCTTTTTATCCGTCTATTATGGGAATAAGGTTTACTAACCAATTGCGGTATTCTTTTACCATGTTTGAACTAAAATTAGTTTTAGGTTGTAACCAGTTCTCTGGTAATCTACTGCACACGCTATTCGTGCTTTCATGATTATTCACTAAGTTCCTCCGACTTATTGTCGGGCGAGGTTAAGTCACTACTTAGTTGTAGTGCTTCCTCTGGTGTCAATAGTTTCTGAAACATACCAGTCCTTCTGGTTCAGTACAGGTATTCTTTACTCGTATGACCTTGCATTTCTATGCGTCGGTCCTAGTGACTTTGTTACGACTCCTTTCACCTTTTATTCCAATGGAATTCACATCTTGTGATTGTTAGTGTGTTTACTCTGTTCGTGCTTCTTTGGCCTTAGGCCGCACGGTTTGTTGCTGAGCTTGCTTAACTGGCTTGTGCCATGTTTGTTGGTGAAAAGAAGGGTTTACTACGGTTTACATTTTCCATATCCCTAGCCATCCCATTAGATCATTAGCTGCACAAGTGCAATACCAAAACACTCAGTCATACAGAGTGCAGAGGCGTAAACGCTTGACAGTAAGTCACTTATGTGATAGGGAAGAATATTTTTCTGTCATCTCATACTTATACTCCGTGTCATTATCTGCTACTTCCTCATAGCGGTCGCTTGTTGCGCACCGTGTTCTTACTCATTATACAACATCGTTCTTACTGACTGTGTTACTGTGGTAGCTCGTCCATACTCATTACCATTATCGTTGGCACCATTTCTTTATGGTGTAAGTACACTAGGAGTTTCCTGTGTTCGTGTGTATGACAGTTGTCGTAGCATGCCGCAATCTTACTATCTTCCCATGTGGAGATGTCTTATTCAACTTGGTTTTATGTGTAGGTTAACTTACCTCACATTCTATCATCATTTGTGATACCATTTACCAAGTATCTGGGTTGACCAAGGATAAAGCAATTTACCGGGTTACAAGCTCTCTTGAGCGTTGGTCATTCATGGTGTGCAATGTGCACTCACATTGATTGTTTTTGACAGTTACTGTCCTCCCAAAGCTGAGCATTGGTTATAGGCTCTAGCTGTGCGGTTTTATTCTTGTATGTACATCACCGGGACATCCCATGAAACTTTAAGGCTTTTCTGGTCCCGTTCTCTAATTGAAGAGTATTTTATCACTGATAGGTGAAAATTCTTGTTGAGGGGTTTGTCACCACTCATAAGTCTCATGGCTGGGTTACTATGTTAGTACCTGCTTATGTACTGCATATGGAGTATACTTACTCCTTTAAGTTGTAATGGTTGGGAAATCTCATTTCCTTATTCCATCGCCCCTTGGCAATGTCCATATGCATAGGCTTTATTGTTATAGTAGATGGAAGCCTTTCCTAAGGGTTCACATCTTCACCACATTGGTGGTCTTTGGTTAACGAGGGGTACCTTCACTTGGGTTCTCGTAGGGTCCAAGTGTGGACCTGGCCATTGTTGGCATTATAATGTTTCCTATGCCTCTGTGTTATCATTTCTACAGAAGGCATGAAGGGTAATTAAACGCTTCGTCAACTGTATATAGAGTGATGCTGTAGTGACAGTGACATTACGGTGGCCATTACTCCAAGTCACTTATGATGTTGAGCTCCAATTGGGTGGTTCAGTTGTCGATTTGTTGACGTATGAAGTAACATCTCTTGCCAGTCTTGTTATTAGATGGTGTGGGTTATGCAACCGTTGAGGTTTAAATAACATAGTTGGTTGTTGGCTTTTAAGCCTTATTGTTGCAAGCTATGCTCTTTGCAAGCTGCTTATACATGTTTCCACTCCCTGCATACCCCATAGGTTGGAGGTATTACTGGGCTCCATGGTAAGTCGTGACATCACGCTTCCATTCCTAAGAGGTCCTTTAGGCATTCTGGTGAGATATAACATCCCCAGTCTTAACCCACATGTGAGATATTGTCCGCTTTGGGCCGCAGCCCGCACGGATTTGTTCTCGGGGTACCATCCCCAAAACGCGTCTCACAAGGGGAGAGTATCCCCACACCTATAAGGCATGGTTCGTGCTCTCTCCCGATCGATGTGGGAGGTGACCCCTACACTGGGTATCACACTTAGGGTATTTCCTGTTAAGTGAAATCCCTTCGGTGTCCTAACCGAGTGTTCGTTCTAGTTCCTGTGCTCTTATCATGACGCTTTGTTCGACTATTGTCAACTCAGACACCCTTCACGAATTGCTTCTGGGTGTTGTTGGGTTATGCCGTTTCATCCGGCTAATGTTTGTGATGTGTTATTACCATACCGCCTTATGGTATTGTATTTGAGTTATCTCTTTTCGGGTTCGAATGTCTCCCGTTCTTGGGTTGACTGTTTATACTTACTCCTAGTGCTTAAGACTAGGTTTAATATCCTCTTCAATGATGGATTATACTTCGTGGTAATCTTGCGATTGCTCTTGGGAATTCCGTCCCATTTGTTGAGCACCGTGGTGATTACTTTAGGCATTTGCCCTGCTGAGTTCAGGCTGGGTATTGTTTCCAGCCGTCTTGTATTTGTTTGTTGTCTTTGAGACATATCCGACGTCTATGCTTATTAGTCTGTGCTCCTTGCACTTCCTAATCCTCATTCCTTATCTTCAGATGGATTCTCTGAGTTCTTTATACTCATTACTTAGCTGAGTTCCTTCTCCTTGATTGTCTGAGGTGTCCAGTTGTTCTGGTTGAAATTTACTCATGGTCCGTAGAACGGAGTTGACTACTTCCCGTGTGTCGTACACTACATATATACATATGTGGGGTACCGTGTTGATACGTTACCATACCTGACTACTTGACAGGCCCATAAGCTCCTTCGGAGTGCGGTCGTCCCACATCCCGTAATTGGGTACACCCGTAGTGTTCATCACACGCCTAGGTGAAGTATCCTATTGTCAACTCCTCTTGTATCATGGTATGATACTCACCGTAATTCTGTTGGTTTGGTTTTAAAAATCCAACGTTTTAAAAGAAAGGTTTGTGGTTTGAAAGAAAAATTTGGTTTTAAAATCTTGGTACGGTGTTAGAAGAAGTTCTTCATGGCATAGCCATGTTCAAAATCTTGACCAAATCCAGCTTCCCGCTGACTGGTGTGTTCTACATGCAGTGGTCAGGCCGTTGGGCCTTTCCATGGTTTCGTTCCTCCAGTTTTAGGATGTTTATTCCTTTAGTCGCTTCATCGCTGTCACGGTACATTACTATGTACCCGTGGTATGTTAGAAGTCCTCCTGAATGCTCTCGTTACTACTGCACTTGCCGTGGCAAGTGCGTGGTACTGGCGGTTTTTGGGTAAACCGATACCAGTCACGGTACGGTTTCCACTGGAACTTGATAGTCTTGTCGACTTCTCCATTGATCCCATGATCATCTACTTGGGTTAATTACTCTTCCGAGTAACTTCTTAGTAAGTTTGACATGGCTGTCATTAGTCAGGGTACTCCTCCAATCCTTGGAGATTCCCCTTTTGATTTGGTTGTGTTCTTCCTTGTTGCTCGTTCCCACCGGTTTACCGTGGTTATTGAGCCTGAGCTTGTTTAGGCACTACGGTTGTAGTTGCATCGGATTATATCTTGTGAATGTTCTTGTAGCTGTCTGAGCTATGTTGGCCAGGTTTGTAACCTTTTTGGCGTTGTAGTTTTGAGTTAATCACTCCTGACTATGTCCTTAGCCAGTTGGCATACCGTTGGTGGTGTTGCTTAGCTATTACTGTTGTCCCGCAGACTTGTGTCTCGGGTTCCATTACTGCTCCTTTCCCATTTCGTTGCACGGTTAGTGCTTCTTTTCCTGCTGCTGGTTGTCTAGTTAGGTTCTGCGACTGCTAAGCATTTTGCCCCATGCTGTTGTGAGTTATAGCCTCCTTGTGGTTGAGGTACTTATTCCACCGCCCTTAAGTGCGGGTATTGTTGTTCAACCGGGGTCTACCTCTGGGTCTTCTATTTCTTGGAATCCACTATATGTTAGGTTCCTTCCTCTTGTAGGAACACCTCATTGCTGCCAGATCGGGTTTCCCCGAGTATGAGAGGGCTTTTCCTCTCTCTGGCATTCTTTCCCAAGTTATACAGTGGGGATGCGGTGGGCGGGGCTGGTACTGTAGGTATCCGGTACTCACCGGGAGTTCCTAACTAGCATATCTCTAGTGCTAACACTCAGCCCTTAGCCCTAAGCTTCTAAATCCTAACTCGGTATTCCTAAACTCGGTATTTCCAGTCATCAGAGCGATACTTTGCTCTGATACCACTTTTTGTAACACCCCTACTACTAATACAATCATTACCGTCCAATCTCCTCGTGCTTTCCGAGTCGTGCAGCGGATTCATACTTACGTACAATGGGTGATACAACGCCGTTAGTCACCCACGTGACTAACAAGGCTACTACTTCTACATACAGCATCGGTCTGATGGACCGGAATACCCGAGTGCTACACAAATACAATCTTCACTACAATTACCAATTAGGCATTACAACTTCCCATTCAATACAATACTCCATAAGTTCAATACATGCCAATACACCGAGCTTACTAAGATCCTGATACAAGTAGAGTACCTCTTTGAATTCCATACATACTCATTAAGAGTCTATCTACTACCCATTCCTCACAAAACTATCTACTTTCTAAATACAGAGGCGTGCGACCGATCTCTTACCTTGACCGTATCCGCTTCGGGTACCTGCACACTAAAAATGTTCCCCCTAGGGGGTCAGCTTTCGCTGCATATGATAACCGCATACCCCGCGTACTAGTGAGGGTACGCCGACCACTTGGTCGAATACATGCAGTCCATTTTCATTCAAACATACATGCATACATGCTCCCGAATACAATACTTTAATACTTACACAAGGAATACGCGCATACGCTCCAACACATACCAAGAAGTTATACAAGTTCAACAATACTTACTTACCTTCTTCCGAAATACACATTCACGATACATGCACAAGTATACTCATTACATACCCAATCCATACACAATACATGTACATTGTCCAATACTTGTTAGCTTCATTTGTCCACCCGGGTTAATCGGGTGGAGATTACTCTTTTACTCATTCCATAGTACTTACGCATACATACTCATACTCATACATACTTACGGATCCATACTTACTTACTTTCTTACTCTTACTCATGTTAAGTCGTCGGGACCTCCGGCCCGGAGACTACTCCGTCCCACCACCGGGATTTACTTGACTCACCAATCCGGGATGCTACCCATTTAAGGGGTTTGGGCCGCGGACCAGTTTAAGAGTCAGGAATCGGATCCAACCTCTTCTGTCTCCTCATCCTCACGCGTGGCCGAAGCTATATCGGACTTCTACTCATTCCAATTTACTCACTTAAGTTAGGAGTTAGGTAGTTAGGAATTAGCAGAAGTCATTCATTCAAGCCACATACACAAATACATTGCTCAATACACATTCATACGAAATGCAATACCATACTAGAGTACAATACAAGATTGGAATACAGTTCATCATCATTCATACATTTCATGAATTATACAAACTATTGTTCAAGACAAATATCAAGAACAATGTAAACAAGCACAAGTAAGTGCAATATAGTCCGATTTATGCATTTATCTTATTAGGTGATCAAATAAGCACACAAATCGGGGTAACCAGATTAGGATACAGGGCATGAAGAAATCATACCTTTCACCGTTGTACTTGTATCCCAACGTTCCTCCGGTGTTCACAAATCAAATCCTAAGATATACATACAATCGAATAATTAATCTAATTATCTTTAATTTAATTCGGTTATCCTTACGCTTCCTAACCCATACTTATTAAGTCTTTACAATTCTTATATTTACAAATTGTTTACTTACTCTTTGTTACTTTCAGTTCATTTACTTACTTAGTAATGGTGTACTTATATATGTACATATGTATGTGTAGGTATACATATATATATACTTGTTGTAATTATAATTTTTTTTTTTTGTGACTCGACCGACCTTACCCATGTCCGGTCCCAAGGTCGGTCGAAGTCAGTAGGACAATACGCTGGGAAAATTTCAGGGCCGACCGACCTTGCAAGTCCGGTCCCAAGGTCAGTCCATTCCAGTGAGTTACGAACGGAAAATTTTTAGCCCGACCGACCTTGCAAGTCCAGTCGCAAGGTCTGTCCATTCCAGTAAGTTACAGTACAGGCGAATTTTGAGTCGACCGACCTTGCAAGTCCGGTCGTAAGGTCGGTCCATTCCAGTAGGTTACATTACGGGAAATTCTTCTGGCCGACCGACCTTGCGTGTCCGGTCCCAAGGTCGGTCCATTCCAGAAGGCTTCCGTCCTTTGTAAATCTGGGCTCGACCGACCTTGCAAGTCCGGTCCCAAGGTCGGTCCGGCCCAGTAATTGCATTTTTATTTCTGTTTTCAGTCCCTCTTCTTACCCATTCCTTCCCCATTGTTCCTACACTCAATCCCACATGTTTTAACACTAATTAAACCTCCTAATACCCCTTAGTTCATCCACCAAGTTCCTTACTAAATCCATCAATCATCTTACACAATTTCCTCACTTCTTTTCCACACTTGTAACAGTTTTTGTTACACTTATGCTACAGATTTTAAAACTCAATCCTCACACCCAATACTCCTACTACTAATACCATTACTAGCATCCCAAATACATTCCCAAGTAATTACATCATCTATACCCAAGTCCAACCTTCATTTTACCAAGTCTTATACTCTAGTTCTTCCTAGTTTCTCCAAGGCAATCCAATACCCCTTGCTACAGATTTTATATCCTTTCATTCTCTTACCACAACTACTACTCCATAGTCATTAAACATCTCTACTAACTCCAATACACACCTTGGTTTTCCCATTCACCAAGTCATCCATACATGTACATATTCCTACCAAAATTTTGCCATAGTTCCTCTACATTTCTTACTTCTCCACATATGTACTTTCTCATCAAACTCATTCCTAATCTATCCAAACCACAAGGGTTCTACCAGCACACATACAAAATCTTAGTACACCATTACTTCCTCAATTACAATACCAATACATCATTACTTCCTCAATCCACATTACTAATGCACATACACAATACACTTGGCTCTAAGGCCTACAATTCACATACTAGTCCACAAATACCCAAAATTCCACAATTACATTACCAATACACTCTTTGGGTTCTTTAAATTGGTTTACCCATTCCCATTACTCTAATGCATTAATTTAGCCTTCAAGAAAGAGCTCTTACCTTAAGCTCTTATTTCCTTCATTCCCTTTTCAATTCTCTTCTTCCTTTCTTCCTTGCCCAAATCGGCCACATTGGGAATGGAGTTGCCAAACTCCATTCCCATCACCCAAAGCACATAAAATACATGTAATTAATATACTAGCCCCTTAATTAATGCTAGTTCATAAAATGTTTAGAACAAGATTTCTAGGGTTTACCTTTGGAGTGTATTAAGAGGGATTTTAGCCCTTGGATCAACAAGGTGAATCCACCACCATTGCAAGGTTGGTATTATGCTCAAGAAAAAGAGAAAACAAAGCATTACAAGGAGGCAAAAATCGGTTATGAAGTAAGGTGGGGAAAACATGAGTTTTTCATGTAGATTTTTACCTTAATGGAGAGAGGAGACTCCAAGCTTTACTTTGGTGCCATTTTCTCTTTGAATGGGGAAAACCCATGGAGATGAACTTCCTCATTTTTTGGATTTTGAAAAGAGAGAAGTGTAGAGGATGATGAGAGGATTACAAATATGTAATTATTTTTGTGATTGGAGCTCAAATGAAGGTAGAGCATGGGAGAGAAGTGAGAGTTGCCATTGGAGCTTCTTGAAGCTCTACAAAATCGCCCAACCAGAGGGAGAGAAGAGAGAGAAATCGGTGGAGGGGAAGAGAGTAGGAGAGAGATGAGAGGAAATGAGAGAATAAGAGGTGAGAGAGTGTGGGGGTTGCTTTTTACTTTATTACTTTGCTTTTTGGTTCTCTTTATTTGTCAACTAGTTACATGTGTGTGTGAGGGGTTATTTAACTAGTAAAAACCGGCCCCCATATAGTATACTAACTGGAGCGTTTTTCGTCTTTTACAGAAACGCCCGTTATTTTACCCGGTTTAGGTACTATTCACTAACCGGGCCCGTTTTCCGGAATTTCCTCGTTTAATTATTTTTGTTGACTATTAAGCTCCCATAAATGCTTAATAATTATTATTTAATGATTTATAATTTTTACGGGTCCGTTGACCACTTACGGTCTCGTTTTCGGGTTTTCTCGAAAAACGTGCTCTAAAGCTCTATTAGCGTTTTAATTCATTATTTGGATCCGTTTTCTTCGGGAGTTGTTCCCATATACTATTTAGGTCTTATTAAACCTTTAGAATCCATATAATACGCTAACCGAGGTCTCATACCTCCTATGGTTATTTAACGCTTATTTAGTGTTTTCCGCTTTTTAAGCGTTTATTTATTTCTTTTGGATTTATTTTTCCTTACTAGTATTAATTAGGTACCATTAGGCCCTTAAATACGCATTAGATTAATTTTAATCCCTATATTTAAGTTCGGGGTATTTCAATACCTTGTCTGTTTATTAATTTATTTCCAACCCCTTTAACTTTCCAAATTTATAATTCGACCCCATATATAATGTTATGTAATATATATCATATATTATAACATTTTTAACCTTAATATAAATATAACCTATGGTTATATATGCTATAAATTTCCGAACAGACCCCCTTATAGGTTCTATATTATTTTCCTAACCCACCAAGTTTCTATAATTGCCATTTGGCCCATCTTATAACATATAGTTTTATAATAACATTAAAACTATATATTATATACATATCTTATTAAATACTCTTATATAATTCTAAAAATCACCAAATTTTACCCAAGGGTTATAATTACCCTTACTAACCATATACTTTCGGTATTTTACATTTCCACCCCATCTACTATTCCAAAGTGTCATAATGACATAATAACTATATATTATACATATATAGTTTATTTTAATTCCAAAATCAACCAAATAAATTCCTAAAAATTCCTAATAGCCCATGGGTGTTTATAATACCATTTTAGACCCTTTATTTTTGGTAATAACATATTCACCACATATGTTATAAAAATGTTACAATTAAATACTTATCTTATTATAAAACCTTAAATAAGTTATTTAACTTATCTAATTTGGTCAAAACCTACCATATGATCAAGGTTGACCTCCTTAATATTTCCTTGACCATCAACTTCCATATATTACGGTTTGCACCCATATTTTTCAGAAATTACAATTTAACCCCAAAACATTATAAAATCGTATAATTTTTATTTAAACCTCTAATTTTCGGCTTTATTATTATATAGCCCCCAAATTTAATTTAATTACACTATATACCCCATTTCCTTGCGGTAATATATATTTATCACCTAAACTTAATTAAAACCTTATAAATACATAAATAAAATGGCCTAAAGTACATGGCCTTATTACAAACATTAGCTTATAAAATAAATTACACATAAATGCCCAAAAATACTTTAAACTCTCGGCCTCTCCCATATCTTTTCCATATTTACCAATTTTCCACATAATGTCTTAAATTTGACAATTATGTTAGTTAATCACTTATATAAATTTATTAAACCATTTCTTAATCACCTAAGGTCAAAATAAGACCTTTACACCTTGTTCATTCACGGCATATATTATACACATATGTATAAACACATATTAATATACCAAGTGTAGGTTTAAGTGATTTATACCTTATTTTTGCCGAGTTTAGGCCTTGTTTGGCCACGGACCCTTAGGATAAATTTTTCCACAGCTTGATTAACATGTTTTTAAACAGAAAACAAGACATGATCAGTCTCCAAGCAAGATCTAACCATAAGAAGTGTTTTAAGGTATTATTTCAAGGTTAAATTTACCTTAGAATACCAAAGCAACCAAGGATGATATTCGGCCTAAATTTACAGAAGCAAAAGGTCTACTAAAACCAGGTTTAAAACTGGAATAAATCAGCTTAGAAGATGGCTAATTTTCACCTTGATTAAAATGCCAAAAATGGTGTTTTGGCTATTCCTTGAAGCTCTTGATATACCAACTCAATAAGTATGTTAAGAAGAAGATAATAAGCCTAAGAAACAAAGCTTTCCAACCGGAATTGAAGAGAATCAAGAGATAAGTGCTTAAAGCACATTATTATACCTTAAGAACAAGATTAGAATTCTCCACCTTCTTCCCTTGTTACAGCCGAGAATTACCCTTCTTTTAACCTCTAAAACAACATAGAACCATGGATGGAAATGGTTGATGCTTAGCTCCATGGAAAGAGGAAAGAAATTTGAAGAGAATGAACATAAAATGGCTTAATAAGCTTACCTATGTCAATTGGTGTTCTCTTCTGAATATGAAGTGTTCCTATGGTTTTGGAGAAGCAAAAGAGAGGATGAAGAAGCTTGGTGTCGGCTGGGAAGAAAGCAAATGAGGTAAGAAAACTAGTTTTGCCTTTTAAGTTAATTAATGTTACTTTATGAAATAGTAAATGATGATTCATTAGATTGGCTAGATATTTATGTTGCTTAATGGGTGGGTATGACAGCCTAAATGAGGCGGCAATGGATGTTCAAGTCAATGGATGACATTTGACCATGATTAAAACTAAGTAATTAAATGTTATTCTGGGTACTATTCATCCAAAATCACCCATTTTGATTTTATTTTTAAACTTTGATTTAGACTTTATAATATAGTATATAATGTAACATAAATGATATAAAGAATGTAATATAGTCTTTAAAGTGACAAAAAGTCAATATCTTAGAGCTCATACACAAAAACGTGATTTAAGATGTTTTAGCGCACATTTTGTGTCACAAGGTGTTTCTGAGCTTAGTTTTCTTTGAGAACAGTTTTTTTGTCTTCCTTACATGATAATTGATCATAGGAATCCAATTTTATATCAATTAGAGGTCATAAGACCCTTAAGGTTTCTTAGAGCACATTTTTGCCCTACTTGACCTTGAAGCATGTAAATGCTTGTTCTTTGTGTTGGAGTGTTGTCAAATGATTGTAGTATGTTTATTTATGTGTTAATATGCTTAGGACAAAATTTTAGGTCCTAAGAAGTTCATTTGGGTATGTATTTACCCTAAACAGTCAAAGGGTGCAATATCTTGCTTTGTGTTGACCATCGTTGTTCTCAATTGATTTTTAAGGAATGTTTAGGCCTTAATTAATGTGATTAGATGTTTAATCCATGTTTTATTAGTTTGGGGTATTTCAATCTACCCCCCTTAAAAAGACTTCGTCCCGAAGTCGCTTAATCAAATAGGTATGTATATAAATATATAACTACCCATTATTCCCATAATGTATATCTATGTGATATATCATTTACACACATCGTATTGTGCTTATACAGCACATAGCCATCACTTTGTGGCGTTAGTTCAATCATATATGGATATAGGTGATCCATCAGCACCATTATTTCCTATCAATTCTACAAACCCCGGCAACCTCCCCGAGGTGTCCATAACATACCATCCTTCCACATTCCACATCTAATGATTCATTTCGTATCTAGGCGATACCATATGTAATCATTCTACTAGATAATATAAATATATATCACAAGTATCATAAGAAAGGTATTACACACATCGGTGTATATACATCATTCAAACAGGTATCTCATAAGATACATACATATAAGTGCACATCACACACAAACAAACCAGCAATGTACGCCCCGTGTACCAAACATAACCAACAAAACCTCGTATGCCCCGCATACCACCAATTCACTGTATGCCATGCATATAAAACAAACAAATAAACAAACCTTGTATGCCCCGCATACCACAAACTATTGTATGCCCCGCATACGAAACAACTAAACTTACTGCACCCACGTGCACAGCCAAGAGCTCTACCCCCCTTAAAAAGGGTTACGCCCCCGAACCCCACAAGTATACAACAGCCGCTCAACAAGGAGCGCTGGATACTTGGCTCTCATAGAGTTCTCCAACTCGTGGATTATCCTAATATCAGAGAGACGGGTATGACTCTAGCCCTTCTGGGCTCCACAATACATAAAGGGTGAGGCACTGAACATTGGTGCTCTCTCCCAAATTTGTTCTAATGGGCCCACTCGCTCCGTATTGAGGTGCAGACCCATGAACATTGGCTCAGTTTGCCTCTTTCCATTGCAGTGTATCCTCTCGTTTGAATCACTAGCGTACATGCGTGTGTCTTCTCTCACTGATATTCAGCTTGAGGTGAAATATGACATTGGCTATTGTTAGTACTTAGTGCTCTTTGCACTTGTCTTCGTAATACTAAGAAGTACCAGCCTTCATGTCCACGGAGATAATGCTTGTCATCCGTGTCTCCTGGTGGTTTTGTTCCGGAGTAACAAACTGTTGTAGTTCTTTGATACACACTCGTGTTGATATCCATTACATCTTCCAGTATTCCCACTAGATTAATAACTGCCCAAGTGCAATACCAAAACACTCAGTCCTATAGAGTATAGAGGTGTAAACTTTCAACCGCTAATATCTAATGAGTCCAACATATAAGATGAGCGAATTATCATGTGAGTGGTACATTCCAAGTCCATTGTTCCTTGCTTAAGGTATCTGCTAGTATATTAGCTTTGTCTCTCATCATTGCGTAGTCACGCGTTTATGTCCACATCATCTGGTAGATTTCCTCTGGATTGCAAGAATTTGCTCGATCCTTATGAGGGTTCTACATAATATTTGTCCATAATGGGTTTTCATGTTTCTTTCCTTTGGTTTCACCTCCTTGAAAGGTTTCCCTGTCTTCACTGTATACTGTCTACTGCTCTGTGTTGAAGGTTCTTTATTTCTCTAGCCCGTTGGTTTAATTGCGGCTCTTCTCGTCCATCTTCGAGGTAATCTGTATCACTGTCCTTAGTACGGAGTTGACTACTTCTCGTGTTCCTAACACTACTTGTCTACATACATGGGGTACCGTACTGATACATTACTACTTACCCGACTAACTCCTAAATAAGTCTGTCAGGCCCACATGCTCCTATCGGAGTGCGGTCGTCCCATGTCTCGTTTAGTAAACTGGTAATGTCTGTCACACGGGTATTGTGAAGTATTCTGTTGTCAATCTCCCTTTGATGGATATCCTTTCAGTTGTTTATTAGTTCCTGTTATCGGTTATCTTGTTTTAACTGCTATTACTCTAGTGGCATCAGTGGTAATTCGTGCCATAAGTCGGCGTTATTCAGCTTGGTGTAAGTAAAATTCGTGCTATATTCAGCAAAATTGGCTCTCCTAATTCGATCTCATTGAGTACAACACATATTCCTTTCCTTCCTGTTTATCATGATCATATCTCATCCATAGTTCATATTTGTTCCCTCATCCGTTAAATTAGATATATTGCAGATTGCATAATAGCTTGAGCAACTTGGCTCTCCACTTCCCAACCATCCTCACTGACGGTGGTGCATATACAAAGGGTATGCTTGTCCATAAGGACTAAACATTCATCACTAGTAGTGATTAGCATTAAATGCGGGTATACACTGATGGTATTTGGCTAATAAGCTATGTCTGAAGATTCTCGGACACTTTAAACTGGTGTGGTTTACCATTACAGTGGCTGTATAATTTCTGCAGTTGCAGTGGTTGGACTAACGGTCTTCCCAAGGTTGCATAGGTTTCTAATCTTAAGGTTTGTATGAAAGGTTGATATGAAAATTGGTATTAAAATTTTAGTATATAATAAGAGATTAAAATTAGTAGTTGTTGAAGTTGCAGTTGCAGCACTTGCTCTGTCAAGTGCGCAAGGCAGATGGAAATTTCAGTGGTTTACTTGTCATAGCGCTTGCTATAGCAAGTGCGCCATGTAGGTGGAAATTTTGGTTCAGTAATTACCGGTCTCATTGACTCTACATCGTTGAGTATGGGCTACATGATAATGTAAGCATTAACATCTTGTTCATATATATAATATCCGTCAAGGTTCCAAGGTCACTCGCATCGAGTCCACACAACTAGTCTCAAAAGTCATACACAAAAAGGCGAGTGGTCAATGACACACTCCCACATATTTACAACATATCTCTATCTAACATCCAAGGTAAGTACATAATAAGGTAGGCAAAAGTCTTCCACCAGCGGTCTCATGGAGTTCAGGGTACTCATGCCCTATCTACTCCCTTGCCTCTCTGGGCTCCAACATCAGTAGATGTCTGGCCATCCTGACTGCCACGTGGTGCTCCAGATCCTCCAACTGAGGTCTTCTGAGTATTCCTTGGTGGCCTGTAGTTACGGCCCTCAGGGTTCATCCAGCACTCGAACTCCCAGTGGCCCTCTTTCTTGCAGCACCGACACTCAACTTTGCGGCCACTACAGTCGACCCCAGGATGGTCCTTCCCACAACGCTTGCAATAGAAATGGCGCTGGGGCTGTCCGGTGCCTAATGGTAGAATTTATTTTAAGTTAAAATCTGATGGTATAAAAGTTAAGGTTACAATTGAATTTAAGAGGTAGGCGTTCTCACCCTTAGGAGGCGCAGATCTCAGAGGCTGAGCATCTATAGCTGGGCCGGTCAACCGAAGGACGGGCTCTTTCCCCTTCGCTCCCTGGTGACCCTGCTGCCCTTTCTTCTGAAATAATTTCCTGTTTAAGGTTCTGGATCATCATTCATAGAGGTGTTTAATATGGTAAGTAATTTAGAATGGGATAAGTCCTTACTTTCCCTTCTTCTGGCTATCGCCTGGAGATGCTCCTCCACCCTCAGACTCTCCCTCAGGGTTCTTTCTCTTCTTGGTCCCGAGAGTCTCTTCCCGAGTCTGGAGCATTAGCTCCGTCCTCGAGGCAGCATCGTAACACTCCTGGAATCTCATTAGTAAGTTCTCACAAAGTTAATTGGTAATGTAGTAAGTAAAGAATTTATGGCTTGCATGTTTATACCTGGATAGTAGAATAGAGGGTAGCACCCATCGTCATCTGGATGCGAAACAACAATCCCCCCTGGAACTTCTCGACCTTCACGGTCTCTAAGTAATCAACACCGGGGATGAAGTCCAGCAGACCAATGAATCGAGCGTAGTACTCATCCACGGTCAGACCTCCCTGGGATAATGTCTCGAACTCTCGGCGCTTCTTCTGCTTGAGATGTGCCGGGTAGTACTTCCCCCTCAGTAACTCGACGAAGGCAGCCCACGAAAAGTAGGGCATAGCCAGGTGATGGTCCCTGACCAACCTCCACCAAGTGCTGGCTGCATCCTTCAGATGGAAAGCAGCAATGACGACCTTCTTGTCGGCAGGTACTTGCAAAGCTTTGTAGGCCTTATCATGTTCAACAATGAAACGCTCTAAGGCTACGGGGTCTGGCTCCCCTGAATACGTAGGTGGTCGGGTCTCAATAACTGACTTCAGCCTGTTCGTCTCCCTGGGCAGTGGCGGGTGGACTGGTGTTCCTCCAATCTGAGTACCAAGCTGTGCGAGAACGGCTGCAATCGTCTCTGCAACTCCTGGAATCAACGGGGTCACCGCCTACCCTCTACAGTACCACGCCCTCTAGTTCCCCCAGACATCTGTAGTACAGTATGTCACATAAGTACTCGGTAATTTACCATACACAACCAGTAGATATTAAATTGCCTTAAAGGCTAATATATCACGCAATTTGTGTTACAAAACATTATATCTTTTAAGACACGTCGTCTCGTACCTCACAAACGTTTCCCGTGATTTCCCAAGTCCTAAGCTCACTGTCTTAACCTATTTTCTCGTCATCAGAGCGGTACTCCGCTCTGATACCACTTTTGTAACACCCCCTCCTTAAACACGTAAAAATCTCTCTCGTATCAATAAATAAAACGTCTTACAGCGGAAGAATAAATAATAACAACAATACTCACTCGGGTGTCACCGGCCATTACTCGCCCATGCGAGTAACGAAACCAAACTATATCCAACAACCAACAAAACAAACTGCTAACCGCTGTGATAACGAGATAACTCCTATACATCATACTAAGTCCATAAATCATAAACGTCGACAAGTGAGCGTCTACCCAATCCCGAATATACTTAACCGCACCATAATACAAATTCCAGTCTAACATCGTTATACAAACAAACTCCATGTGCGGTAATTAAAGTAATCCCTAACTACCCTGTTCCCGCACTTCGGCTTCGACAATGATCATTATCCTGCACAATAAGTGTAGTCTCAGTGATAAATGCTGAGTATACCGGGCCTGGACCCTAATGGTCACTTAGTCATTTTAACCATCTTATTATTAGATTGGTTTCATGCTTTACCATTTTACAGTTATAAACAACACTGTAATAAACATGCATAATTCATAATCATCCATCCAATTCAAACAGTCATAAACACCTATCCATCCATCCAATTCAAACAGTCATAAAATATCACCAACAACATTTGTATATCGAACATATCGAATAATAATACTGAATGAACGCCGTAGCGAACACCATCCTTTGTTAATTTAATTTAACCTTCAAAGCCCCATCCATCCAAACCATGTTAATTAAATACTAGTTGGGCGTCATGTTAGGACAACCCGATAACCTCACCGTGGACAGTAGTCCTCCCATACACACAAAGGTGCTCATTTCGCCAGAGATCCGGAGGCCCCTGACTATTCTCTTTGCCTCGTAAGGCGTCCATATAAAGGCCGTAGCCACCTGACCCACGATCCAAATAGGGCTCGTTGGGTATAAACCTGGAGCGGAACCCGATCGGGAACCCCTCAGTGATCACAAATGCGCAACCAGGTAGTTCGTAAACTACACTGGATTCCTCACCTCAACTCACACCATCTCTCTCTCATAATGTTTAAGATATGCTCTTAGTCTTATGGAGAATATAATTATTAGTTAGCTGCCCAATGGGTGTAATGCATACCTAGAAGTAATCTAGGTTATATTCATGTTCGAGATCCATGCTCTAGAGACCGAGAATGTCGTGACTCATTCCTAAGTGTTTTACTTAGGTTACCATATACTTAATATTAATACTATGGGTATTATATCGAGTAACCGTCATGTTATCACATTAACACGTATGTATGTTTATATAAGTCGATCTATAGTCGACGTAGTGTTAGTCCCATAGGACGCTCGTGCATAAATAATTAATGCAGTAACACACATAATCATATACACGTATCCAAAACACATAACACACAAGTGATAACAACCAAATCCGAGCCCAAGGAATTCCTTAGGACAACTCGGATCAAACCTCTTTACATACCGTACACCTTAGACCAAGGATGCGTAGTGTAGACACTAGCTCGTCAAGCGCCTTCGTTTGAAGTATGATCTAAACGGTAATAAACTATAAGTCAGTCTCCATGACTAACTAAATCCGGTATTTCCGAATAACAAGTAACCCTGACAGTTCATCCCCGGATTTCTACAGTTAATTGTTACGGGTTTCTCTAAACCTGTCGACTTTGTTACTAAAACTCGTATGTCGAAATGTTTCGACTGTTAAGTTTAATTCGTTATATTTCTTTAATCTTATCCATCATTAAATTTAGGTATATAACCTATAGTTGCATGTATGCATGCATTATTTATTATATCGTATTATTTTTCCACCATCCATTATAATACATTGTATTATATAATCCATTATCTTTAGTAAATTATATTTCCATTCAAAAACTTATAACATATAGTTTGTAACTATTTTTATGTAATATCCACCGCTATTATATTATATGGTTTCCAACCATAATATATAATCATCCTTATATACATTATTCTTGTATATGTATATATTTACCAATATAGGTAACTTTCATGAGTTATAAAACTCTTATATTATATGTTACATTTTATCATCTTATGTTAGATGATTATTCCCATTAGTTGTATTATATTATACATGTAACACCCCAACCGCTAATCCTTCCATTATCCTCTAATCATTCCCATAATTACCTTACTCGTAGCGGAATACTTACTTACTCCCGGCGGGTGATACAACGCCGTTAACCATCCAAGGTTAACAAGGCTACTACTACTTACCGTATCGGTCTGATGATTAGAATAAACCAGATACATACTACTTACTTTACAATACCAAATACTTAATTACATTTGATTACCGAGTATACTGAATATATGAATTACATTCCAAGACTACTTCCCGAAAATGAAGAGTTTATACATCCTCTCCTTACTATCCAAATAAGAATTCAATATCCAAAAAGGTGTACCACATGGTACACCGGCTACTCAAAATGGCCTCAGCCGTGTACAACTCGGTACACCATCCAAATCTACCAACTATCCCAAAAAGAGTTACATCTTGTCCTTACCCTACCGTCACGCCTCGCGGGTACCTGTGGAGTAAAAACATTCCCCCTAGGGGGTCAGCTTACGCTGCATATGATAACCGCATACCCCGCATGCTAGCGAGGGTACGCCAACTAATTGGTCGAGTACATGCGGTTCGTTTCATTCATACATACATACATGCTTCATACAATACAATACAATACATTCCATACATAAGGGATACATACATACAATACATACAAGGAAGACAATTCAAGTCAACCATTCATACTTACCCATACTCACCGCATTACGGAGATACATTTCTCCAATACATACAAAGGTCCAGTTAGCTTCATTACACACCCGGGTTAATCGGATGTTCAATACTTTTTACTCCCGGTCAACGACTTACAATAGTCAAGGCCAATACACATACAATACTTACTTCTTACATAATTTACTTCCAGTTAAGTCGGTATGACCTCCGGGTAGGGATTACTACATCCCACCACCGGGCTTTAGGGTGGCCCACTAATCCAGGATGCTACCCATTCAAGGGGATTGGTCCAAGGAAAAGATTATAGCCAGGATTCGGATCCAACCTCTTGTGTCTCCTTATCCTCACGCGTGGCCGAAACTATATCGGGCTTCTACTCATTCCATTTTACTCATTACTCATGTTAGGAGTTAGATCGTTATGAATTAGTAGAAGTCCATACCTTCTTTCCATACATCAATACAATACACAAGTACTCATACTTATACATACACTTCATTCTCATTCATACATTTCATGAGTTATACAAACTATTTGTTCAAGGAGATACAACAAGAACAATATAGTTCAAACACAGTTAAGTGCAATATAAGTCTGATTCGTGCATTTATCTTATTGGTGATCACGTAAGCACACAAATCGGGGTAACCAAGTTAGGATACAGGGCATGAAGAAATCATACCGTTCACCGTCGTATACGTACTACCGGGTTCCTTCGAGGATCAACTATTTGATTCCTATACATACATAAAGTAGTATGATCAATGATCTAATATTGATCTACTTACTCCTTCATTGTTACTTTCAGTGTATACTTACTACTTCATTACTTTCTTACTTGGTTATAGAACCATTCTTTTCTTTACTACTTCTTAGACTTGCTTCCTTACTCATTTACTTACTTTCTCACCATTACTACTTCATTAATGGTGTATTACTGCATACATATGCATATATGTGTATAGGCATACATATATGTATATATGATTACTATAATCATATAATAAAACTTTTTTTTGTTTTGACTCGACCGAACTTGCAAGTCCGTTCGCAAGTTCGGTCCAAGTCAGTAAGCTATATCGGGTGAAAATTCCAGGGCCGACCGACCTTGCAAGTCCGGTCCCAAGGTCGGTCCATTCCAGTAAGTTTCCTTCGTGAAAATTTTAGCCCGGCCGACCTTGCAAGTCCAGTCGCAAGGTCGGTCCCTTCCAGTAGCTTGCATTACAGGAATTTTTTCTGGCCGACCGAACTTGCAAGTCCGGTCGCAAGTTCGGTCCATTCCAGAAGGTTTCAGACGGGAGAATTTTCTGGTCCGACCGAACTTGCAAGTCCGGTCGCAAGGTCGGTCGATTCCAGAAGGTTTCCCATCTTTGTAAATCTGGGCCCGACCGAACTTGTAAGTCCGGTCGCAAGTCCGGTCCGGCCCAGTACTTCAGTTTTAAAATCTGTTTTTGGGTGTTTTCTTTACCCATTGCTTCCCCAATCTTTACCAATACTTCCCCACATGATTTAGCACTAATTAAACCCTCTAAATCACCTTGGTTCATCCACCAAACTTACTACTCAATCCTAAATACACTTATACAATTTTTCTCACTTCTCCCAACACTTACACTAGTTTGCATTTCACTAATGCTACAGATTTTGCTCTCTCCTCAAATGCTACAGATTTTCCACCAATCTTCCACATTCCATTACTCTCCCAACTAATGCTATTCCTAGCATTCATAATACATTACTTTACACCCTATCTCTTCCCATTAACACTCTCATTTCCAAATCTGTTTCAAACTACAAAACACTCCTCAAATACACCTAGTTGTCACCTAGGTTACTTCCTCTTCTTAAGCACTTAAGTCCTCTCGTTCCTACACAAAATTTGACATAGTCTCCCCTATATTTTTAACATTCTCCACACATTATTTCAGCTCACAAATTGCTCATTCACATACCTGTTTATTCAATACACTATACACACAATTCAACTCCATTACACACATTAAAATTCCTGCACATACACATTCACTACCCAATGTTTTCCCAAGTTTTTAAACACCATTTAAAAACTTCAAAACTGTTACAATACCATTCCTCATTATACTACAACATACTTACTGCTCATTACTCAAATACATTACTCATTTTACTACTCAAAAACTGTTACACTACTACATACAAAACAAGCTCAAGGTAAAGGTAATTACCTTGTGTTTCTAGTTTTTCTTTTCTTTCTTGCCTTCTCCTTCCTTCTTTCCTTCTTCTTTGTTCTTCCTCACACAATGCACAATACTACAACCACCATACCAATCCACACTAACCATTTAGCATTCAATTTATACTAACCCTAGAATCTAGATGTTTTAGGGTTTAGAAAAGAGTATTACCTTCCCACCAATGGATGAAGTTCTTGTCTAGCAAGAGAGCAAGATTCCTAGCCCACAAGAGAAGCCAAAATCGGCTGGAATGCAAGGAGCAAAGCAAGGCTTACTTTGAATTTTCGTTTTGCAAATGAGGGCTAGAAAAAGATGGGTTTTCAAGAATGTTTTTACCTCAAAATGACAAGGAGGTGAAGGTGCTTCTAATGGTGGTACTCAAGCTTCAAATGCAGCACACCCATGGAGATGAAGTTGGTTGTTTTTGATTTTTGAAAGGAGGAAAGTGTTCTCCTTGGTGAGGAGATTTCAATGGTACAATTTTTGTTGGATTTGGACAAGGATTGAGCTTGGACAAGAGGAGAGAAGGAGAGAGTTGAGTGAGGTTCTTCAAATCCCCATTGCCATCGCCCAAGGAAGAAGAAGAGAGAATAGAGAGGTGAGAGAAATCATGAGAGAGGAGTGGGGATAGGAGAGAGAGGGTTATTTTTTTTGCTTTTACTTATTTGTTTGTCTTTTAGTAAATAAGAGAGGAATTAAGAGGGTGTGAGAGAGTGAGCTGGCCGCCCCCCTTACACACACACAATCAAATTTTGCTTTTTATTTGCAAAAGTGGACACATTAATTTTTCTTATTTACCTTCTCACCCCACAACTTCCCG
Organism: Limonium bicolor; assembly: GCA_023374045.1. Classification (NCBI taxonomy): domain Eukaryota; kingdom Viridiplantae; phylum Streptophyta; class Magnoliopsida; order Caryophyllales; family Plumbaginaceae; genus Limonium; species Limonium bicolor. The sequence goes on along the minus strand of CM041783.1, from coordinate 13,621,613 downwards.
GTTGTTACAGTTCTTACTATCCGGTACCCGTTTTCCGGAATTTTCTCGTTTAATTAATTTTATTGGTTCTATAGCTCCATTAATATTTATTAGTGACTATTTAGTTGACCAAAATTGTTACGAGTCTGTTTGACCCGCTTAAAGTCGCGTTTTCCCGGTTTCCTCTAAAAACGCGCTTTAAGGTTCATTTATGCTTTTAACCCATTTTAAAGGTCCGTTTTCTTCGGGATTTGTTCCCTCATATTTATTTAAGTGTAATTAAGCCTTTAAAAATATAATTAGCCTAATTAATCACTGTTGTAAATTACGGGGTATTTCAATCTACCCCCCTTAAGAAACTTTGCCCTCAAAGTTGCTCAAGGTTACGGTTTACATTTCTACTCATTTGGCAAGCCAATTGCCACAATACATTCTGCTACCACCTTACAAGGTGTTCACAATTCTTACACTACCAGCATACACAATTCAGATACCATACATCATACTCAGTTCAATTTCCATACACAATACTCAATCCATACACAATACTCCATTCAATTCGCACATTCCACAATACACTTCCCAATGTTATTCGTGTCATATACCGTACAACACAAATGCATTACTCATTACACACATGCCATACACATACCATACTCATCGTACTACATACTGAGTACTACTAGCACTACTTTGTGCCAATAAGATACAATTAGCACTACATGTGCCAACAAAATACAATTACAATACATACATACTACGCAATGCTAACCCGAAGCAATGCAAAAGCAAAAGGCTCTACCCCCCTTAAAAGGGGTACGCCCCGTACCCTCCGTACTATACGGATACTAGACATCTAGTCTACAAATAGATTCGGGTACTTCGCCTTCATGGCGTCTTCTAGTTCCCAAGTCGCTTCCTCGACATCGTGGTTAGACCACAAGACCTTCACCATTCGTACAGATTTATGGTGAGTGTCTCTTGTCTTTGTATCAAGGATTCGCAATGGAGTCTCGACATATCTCATCGTCGGCTCTAGGGATAGATGTTCGGGTTCTAATACATGAGAGGGATCGGCTATGTATTTCTTGAGTTGTGATACATGAAAGACATCATGAACACGTCCCAATTCTTCAGGCAATGCTAGCCTATAAGCTACGGCTCCAATCCTCTCGGTAATGGTATACGGGCCTACAAATTTCGGGCTCAGCTTGCCCTTCTGGCCAAATCGAAAGACACCCTTCATAGGTGAGACACGCAAGAACACTTGGTCGCCCACGGCAAACTCAAGGTCGCGTCGTCGCACATCCGCATAGGATTTCTGTCTATCTTGGGCTGCCTTCATATTTGCTCGGATTTGTTGTACCTCAGCTTGTACTTGTTCCAGATACTCCGGTCCTATGATGACCGCTTCGCTTGACTCATCCCAACACAACGGGGTACGGCAAGGTCTACCATACAAAGCTTGGAATGGCGACATCTTAATCGAAGCATGATAGCTATTGTTATACGAAAACTCGATAAGATGAAGCTTCTCAATCCAGCTCCCCTGGAAGTCTAAGGCACATGCCCTAAGCATATCCTCTAGTGTTTGGATGGTCCTTTCTGTCTGACCGTCGGTCTGTGGATGGAAGGCGGTGCTAAGCTTCAACTTAGTACCAAGCGCTTCCCGTGTTGCTCTCCAGTATCTCGAAAGAAATCTGGTGTCGCAGTCAGATACAATGGTTTTCGGGACTCCGTGGTGTCGGATGATCTCCTTGTCGAATAGCTCCGCGAGCTTCGCCACCTTCCAGGTGTCCTTCATCGGTATGAATCGGGCAACCTTGGTGAGACGATCGACTACTACCCAGATCATGTTGAGTCCTCCCCTGGCAGGTGGGAGTCCAACAACAAAATCCATAGAGATATCGTGGAATTTCCACTCCAGAATGGGCATGGATTGCACCATTCCTCCCGGTCTTCGGTGCTCGAACTTCACCTTCTGGCATGTGAGACACCTTAGAACATACTCAGTCACGTCAGATTTCATTCCTGACCACCAGAAGTACCTCTTAATGTCTTTGTACATTTTAGAGGCTCCCGGATGGACATGCAATGTCGAACAATGTGACTCTCGCAGAATGCGATCCCTTAGCTCAGCATTGCTTCGGGGGACGCATAATCTGCCATTCAATCGGATCAGACCATCTTCATGCAATTTGAAGTCGTACTTTCGGTTCTCGAAGGTACCCTCTATGATTTTCTGTCTGATCTCTGTGAAGTAAGGGTCTCTCAACTGAGCGTCTCGCACCTCGTCAACCAAGCTAGAAGAAGCGAGTAGCGAATGGAGCGAGTGTGCTCGACGACTCAGGGCGTCGGCTACCACGTTTGCCTTCCCTTCTTTATACTGAAGGTTGATGTCGTAGTCTGATAGGAACTCCATCCACCTCCTCTGTCTTAGATTCAGTTCTTTCTGGGTAAATACATACTGCAAACTTTTGTGGTCGGAGTAGATGGTGATGCTTACCCCATAGAGATAGTGTCGCCATATTTTCAAGGCGAAGATAATGGCTCCTAACTCTAGATCATGTGTCGGGTAATTCTTCTCATGCTTTTTCAGCTGGCGGGAGGCGTATGCTACTACCTTGCCATGCTGCATGAGTACGCATCCCATGCCCTTACCCGATGCATCACAATACACCTCAAATCCCTTTGTGTCCTCTGGAAGTGTGAGAATTGGCGCTGAGGTCAATGAGTCTTTTAGTTTCTGGAAGGATACCTCGCACTCGCTTGTCTATACAAACGGTGCATCTTTCTTCATCAATGACGTCATGGGCTTAGCGACTTTTGAGAAGTCCTTTACAAACCTTCGGTAATAACCGGCTAAACCAAGAAAGCTCCGGATGTCGGTAACAGTCATAGGTCTAGGCCATGATCGCACTGTTTCGATTTTGGATCGATCTACTGAAATGCCCGCGCTCGAGATGACATGACCGAGGAATGATACCTGATCTAGCCAAAACTCGCATTTGGAGAACTTCACATACAGCTGGTTCTAGCGCAGTGTCTCAAGTACTCTTCTTAAGTGGTTTTCATGCTCTTCTGCTGACTTCGAATACACAAGGATGTCGTCGATGAATACTACTACTGAAGTGTCCATCTGATCACTGAATAATCGATTCATTAGGTCCATGAATTTGGCTGATGCATTAGACAAACCGAATGGCATCACCGTGAATTCGTAGTGGCCATATCTTGTTCGGAATGCTGTTTTCTCAATGTCTTGCTCCTTGATAGCAATTTGATGATATCCGGATCGGAGATCAATCTTAGAAAAGACAGATGCTCCCTTCAACTGATCGAACAGGTCGTCGATGCGTGGCAATGGATATTTGTTCTTTTCAGTGACCGCATTCAATTCGCGGTAGTCGATGCAGAGGCGGAGACTACCATCCTTCTTCTTCACGAAGAGGACCGGTGCTCCCTAGGGTGATACGCTCGGGCGTATAAACCCTTTGTCGAGTAGATCACGTAGTTGCTCTTTGAGCTCTGTCATTTCTGCTGGTGCCATACGGTATGGTGCCCTAGCAATGGGATCAGTACCTGGTACAAGGTCAATTTCGAACTCTACCGCTCTCTGTGGTGGCATACCAGGTAGCTCTTTCGGGAATACATCAGGGAATTCTAAGACTACGGTCACATCATCACTGAATTCTGGATCTCTCTCCAGGTCTTGCACATGGCATAAATACACTTCATGTCCCTTTCTGAGCTCCCGATACATTGCCATAGCGGAGATGACTGTGGTTGAAGGCTCTCTTGGCCTCTGGCGGTACGAAACAGTGACCCCAGATGGACTCTTGAGCAGCAATCGGTGCTCGGCGCATAGGATCCGTCCTTTGTGCCGCTCCAACCAGTTCATTCCAATTATTAAGTCGAATCCCAATCCGTTGAATTCAATGAAGGAAATGGGAAACGCTTCACCTTTGATTTGAATGGTGGCGGTGTGGTAATACTTAGTACACTTTACCCGCTCCTTCGACGGGAGAGCAACCAAGAAATTCGGTAGCTCATCTGCGTCTAGCCTCAACCTTGTAGCGAATGATGGCGATACAAAGGTGTGAGAGGCGCCGGAGTCGAATAATACTGAGGCTTCGATGCCGTTTACTGGGAATGTTCCCGTTAGAATGGTGCCGCTTCTGCCGGCTTGTTCTTCGGTGAGGATGCTCAGGTTACCTTCGGTACCGAGTCCACAACCTATTGATTCATAAGATTATAAGTAAAGATGGTGGCACGCAAGTGGAATTTAATAACCAACAGTGCCTTTATTGAATAACCAACCATCATACATATTGTGTCTCTAATACACGTTACTACGTGGTTACATGCTACTACAAGATTAATACTTTCTAAAGGTAAGGTTCAGGCGTCCTGGTTTCATGCATGTGTGTGGCATTGATTATTGCCGGTGGTGCCGTATTCAACTTGATCTTCTGGATCCCGTGATACAGCAACCTTGATTTTCCACCCATGATTAGAACATCTCCTGATCTCAATACCAGTTTCTCTGCGAGGTCCTCATGCTTCTGCTCGCTATACAAAAATACGGCGCGTCACCAATGGACCAAGACACTACGGGCACTCCTAGTTCAAGAGATTCCGCTGTCTCATCCTTATCTTGGTGCAAGCCAAGTCGTCCTTCTTTCTCATAGAAGTTGACAATACATACATCTGCTTCAAGTGCACGAATTGGTTCATCTTGTACTGTTGTGCTATTTCTACAGCTTGTGTGACAAGCGTTTGGAATTCTGGGGGTATTGATGGAGGTGTGGCTCCGTCTCCTGATCGCGTTGTTTGGTATGTCTTGGTATAAGGGTTCCAATCCTTTCTCAAGCACATCATCTTCAGCTTCATTGTCGCTCCACCGGGGAATTCGGGTGTATAAAATCCTCCTGGACCCATTCCTAACTCGTTGCATCGTCGGATGATTGAAACTTGTGCTTCGGGTGTCAGGTATCCTTTTAATAAGATCATACCTGGGCGGATGACCTGACACTGTTCGTTGTTGAAGTGGTGAGTAGCGATGTCGGTCTCTTCGTGAGGTGAGTTTGAAGGTATTGGGTAACAGATGAGGAATTTCCCTAAGGTGGTAAATTTCATCTAGAGTGAGTTCTAGGCTTACTGATTCATTTCATGCTCAATACATACTTCCATGTTACTTACTCATGCTCAATTTCATACTTCAAGTACTTACGCATTCATACTCCCATTCATACAATTACTTTAATACTTAGTCATGCTCTTCAAGGATTAAAGGTTTCAGTTATTACCTGGGCCGGACTTAGTCCCGGTTCCATCACGGTCAATGATGTGTAAGGCCGGCTGCCTCTGCGGTGCGCCCTTCTGCGGACCTCGGGATCCCTGTCCCTGTGAGGTATGCTGGGCATGAGCATCGCCAGATGCAACTTCCTTGCCCTCACGCTGCTTGTATCCCTGATAGTTGCCCTTGGGCTTAGAGTTTTCTGGGCATGCATTAGCACGATGCTCCGGCTTCTGGCAAGTGTAGCAGCGGATCTCCCTTCCTTGGCGATCTGTGCCGGGATGATCCTTGTTGCAGTTTCGGCATATGTAGCTGCGGCCATCAGATTGGTTCTTGCCTTGGCCAATCCCGAACCTATAGCTTCCAAGTTAGCAAGGTTCGGTATACTTACAATACTCTATATACATACGTTCACAAGTGTTCTAATTCGGTTTCGGGTTCTTACCCTTGTAGGGCTGGAGACCTCAGTGGCTTTGCTACCACTGGTGCGGTGTAGGCAATCTGTAGCGGTTCAGCTGCCTTGCCCTTCTCAGTATGGGCTCCGCCGTCTCCTGAAGTGTTCTTGTGGTGGGAATGCTTCCCCTTCTTCTTCTTCCAAGGTCTGGCTTGGTTTTGGTCGTCGGAGGTGGTTACCCTTGCCGCTCACCTTGCGCTTCAGCGCTGCTCCTCATCTCTTAGCTGGCAGGTGATCTCAACTCGAGATGCAGCGTGGTAACACTCCTGAATTACTTAGGCGTTAGGTTACACTTACATACGGGTACTAATTCACATTACTCATGGCTTTTAAGGGCTAACGATGTTTACCTGAAGGGAGGTAAACCTGCGAAGCCCATCCATACCGGAGTCGATGGCTCATCCGCCGTAGAAGCGGTCGACCAAGCTTGGCCGGTATACCCAAGGTCGGGTAGAAGTCTGAGAAGAGAGGTGAAGGTGCGGTAATATTCATCAACCGTCATCTCTCGGTCATTTCAGGGCATCGAGCTCAAGCCTTTTCTTGTCTTGACGTGCTCGGGGTAGTACTTAGATCGGAGGAGAGAGTGAATGCTTCCCATCCGAATTCAGGGTCGGCTACATGCTCGGCCTTAATGAGCTTCCACCAGTCCATAGCCGCGTCTTTGAGGTGTAGTACGCAGCTATCCTCACTCGAAACTCCAGCGGGAGTCTCAAGTGTCTCGAAGGTCGTCTCCATCTCAGAGAGATAAGCCTCGAGCTTGGCGGGGTCGCTCTCGCCTCTAAAGCATGGAGGTCGAAGGTCGGCGACTACCTTTACCCAATTAGTCTCACGGGGATGAGGTGGGTCGGGTTGCTGCTGTTGCTGCTGCTGTTGTTGAGTTTGTTGTGTTTGCTGTACAGCAGTGATTACATCCGGTAGCATCTGTGCTACCGTGGCGGCGACGATTTCAGCTATCGTTTGCGCGCTTGGTCCGTCACTAGTCCCTCCTCTGGGACGACCTGGACCTCGTCCTGACATCTGAACAAGTGTGGATTACATTAGATACGGTGAAACTATGACCTTATGGTCTTGATTCAACAATGGTATCGTCCTTGCAGACGTCAAGGGTATCCGTTGTTAACAACGGTAATTCCTAGTTAGGTTTCTAAGTATCCGTTTTAAAACGGTTGAAATCCTAACCCGGTAATCACTACACTTAGGGTTCTAATCATCAGAGCGAGACTTCGCTCTGATACCACTTTTGTAACACCCCAACCGCTAATCCTTCCATTATCCTCTAATCATTCCCATAATTACCTTACTCGCAGCGGAGTACTTACTTACTCCGGCGGGTGATACAACGCCGTTAACCATCCAAGGATAACAAGGCTACTACTACTTACCGTATCGGTCTGATGATTAGAATAAACCAAATACATACTACTTACTTTACAATACCAAATACTTAATTACCTTTGATTACCGAGTATACTGAATATATGAATTACATTCCAAGACTACTCTCCTTACTATCCAAATAAGAATTCAATATCCAAAAAGGTGTACCACATGGTACACCGGCTACTCAAAATGGCCTCAGCCGTGTACAACTCGGTACACCATCCAAATCTACCAACTATCCCAAAAAGAGTTACATCTTGTCCTTACCCTACCGTCACGCCTCGCGGGTACCTGTGGAGTAAAAACATTCCCCCTAGGGGGTCAGCTTACGCTGCATATGATAACCACATACCCCGCGTGCTAGCGAGGGTACGCCAAATAATTGGTCGAGTACATGCGGTTCGTTTCATTCATACATGCATACATGCTTCATACAATACAATACAATACATTCCATACACAAGGCATACATACATACAATACATACAAGGAAGACAATTCAAGTCAACCATTCATACTTACCCATACTCACCGCATTACGGAGATACATTTCTCCAATACATACAAAGGTCCAGTTAGCTTCATTACACACCCAGGTTAATCGGATGTTCAATACTTTTTACTCCCGGTCAATGACTTACAATAGTCAAGGCCAATACACATACAATACTTACTTCTTACATACTTTACTTCCAGTTAAGTCGGTATGACCTCCGGGCAGGGATTACTACATCCCACCACCGGGCTTTAGGGTGGCCCACTAATCCAGGATGCTACCCATTCAAGGGGATTGGTCCAAGGAAAAGATTATAGCCAGGATTCGGATCCAACCTCTTGTGTCTCCTTATCCTCACGCGTGGCCGAAACTATATCGGGCTTCTACTCATTCCATTTTACTCATTACTCATGTTAGGAGTTAGATCGTTAGGAATTAGTAGAAGTCCATACCTTCTTTCCATACATCAATACAATACACAAGTACTCATACTTATACATACACTTCATTCTCATTCATACATTTCATGAATTATACAAACTATTTGTTCAAGGAGATACAACAAGAACAATATAGTTCAAACACAGTTAAGTGCAATATAAGTCCGATTCGTGCATTTATCTTATTGGTGATCACATAAACACACAAATCAGGGTAACCAAGTTAGGATACAGGGCATGAAGAAATCATACCGTTCACCGTCGTATACGTACTACCGGTTTCCTTCGAGGATCAACTATTTGATTCCTATACATACATGAAGTAGTATGATCAATGATCTATTATTGATCTACTTACTCCTTCATTGTTACTTTCAGTGTATACTTACTACTTCATTACTTTCTTACTTGGTTATAGAACCATTCTTTTCTTTACTACTTCTTAGACTTGCTTCCTTACTCATTTACTTACTTTCTCACCATTACTACTTCATTAATGGTGTATTACTACATACATATGCATATATGTGTATAGGCATACATATATGTATATATGATTACTATAATCATATAATAAAACATTTTTTTTTGTTTTGACTCGACCGAACTTGCAAGTCTAGTCGCAAGTTCGGTCCAAGTCAGTAAGCTATATCGCGTGAAAATTCCAGGGCCGACCGACCTTGCAAGTCCGGTCCCAAGGTCGGTCCATTCCAGTAAGTTTCCTTCGTGAAAATTTTATCCCGACCGACCTTGCAAGTCCGGTCGCAAGGTCGGTCCATTCCAGTAGCTTGCATTACGGGAATTTTTCTGGCCGACCGAACTTGCAAGTCCGGTCGCAAGTTCGGTCCATTCCAGAAGGTTTCAGACGGGAGAATTTCTGGTCCGACCGAACTTGCAAGTCCGGTCGCAAGGTCGGTCGATTCCAGAAGGTTTCCCATCTTTGTAAATCTGGGCCCGACCGAACTTGCAAGTCCGGTCGCAAGTCCGGTCCGGCCCAGTACTTCAGTTTTAAAATCTGTTTTTGGGTGTTTTCTTTACCCATTGCTTCCCCAATCTTTACCAATACTTCCCCACATGATTTAGCACTAATTAAACCCTCTAAATCACCTTGGTTCATCCACAAACTTACTACTCAATCCTAAATACACTTATACAATTTTTCTCACTTCTCCCAACACTTACACTAGTTTGCATTTCACTAATGCTACAGATTTTGCTCTCTCCTCAAATGCTACAGATTTTCCACCAATCTTCCACATTCCATTACTCTCCCAACTAATGCTATTCCTAGCATTCATAATACATTACTTTACACCCTATCTCTTCCCATTAACACTCTCATTTCCAAATCTGTTTCAAACTACAAAACACTCCTCAAATACACCTAGTTGTCACCTAGGTTACTTCCTCTTCTTAAGCACTTAAGTCCTCTCGTTCCTACACAAAATTTGACATAGTCTCCCTATATTTTAACATTCTCCACACATTATTTCAGCTCACAAATTGCTCACATACCTGTTTATTCAATACACTATAACACAATTCAACTCCATTACACACATTAAAATTCCTGCACATACACATTCACTACCCAATGTTTTCCCAAGTTTTTAAACACCATTTAAAAACTTCAAAACTGTTACAATACCATTCCTCATATACTACAACACTACTTACTGCTCATTACTCAAATACATTACTCATTTTACTACTCAAAAACTGTTACACTACTACATACAAAACAAGCTCAAGGTAAAGGTAATTACCTTGTGTTTCTAGTTTTTCTTTTCTTTCTTGCCTTCTCCTTCCTTCTTTCCTTCTTCTTTGTTCTTCCTCACACAATGCACAATACTACAACCACCATACCAATCCACACTAACCATTTAGCATTCAATTTATACTAACCCTAGAATCTAGATGTTTTAGGGTTTAGAAAAGAGTATTACCTTCCCACCAATGGATGAATTTCTTGTCTAGCAAGAGAGCAAGATTCCTAGCCCACAAGAGAAGCCAAAATCGGCTGGAATGCAAGGAGCAAAGCAAGGCTTACTTTGAATTTTCGTTTTGCAAATGAGGGCTAGAAAAAGATGGGTTTTCAAGAATGTTTTTACCTCAAATGACAAGGAGTGAAGGTGCTTCTAATGGTGGTACTCAAGCTTCAAATGCAGCACACCCATGGAGATGAAGTTGGTTGTTTTCGATTTTTGAAAGGAGGAAAGTGTTCTCCTTGGTGAGGGGATTTCAATGGTACAATTTTTGTTGGATTTGGACAAGGATTGAGCTTGGACAAGAGGAGAGAAGGAGAGAGTTGAGTGAGGTTCTTCAAATCCCCATTGCCATCGCCCAAGGAAGAAGAAGAGAGAATAGAGAGGTGAGAGAAATCGTGAGAGAGGAGTGGGGATAGGCGAGAGAGGATTATTTTTTTTTGCTTTTACTTATTTGTTTGTCTTTTAGTAAATAAGAGAGGAATTAAGAGGGTGTGAGAGAGTGAGCTGGCCGCCCCCCTTACACACACAATCAAATTTGCTTTTTATTTGCAAAGTGGACACATTAATTTTTCTTATTTACCTTCTCACCCCATAACTTCCCGGTTGTTACAGTTCTTACTATCCGATACCCGTTTTCTGGAATTTTCTCGTTTGATTAATTTTATTGGTTCTAAAGCTCCACTAATATTTATTAGTGACTATTTAGTTGACCAAAATTGTTACGAGTCTGTTTGACCCGCTTAAAGTCGCGTTTTCCCGGTTTCCTCAAAAAACGCGGTTTAAGGTTCGTTTATGCTTTTAACCCATTTTAAAGGTCCGTTTTCTTCGGGATTTGTTCCCTCATATTTATTTAAGTGTAATTAAGCCTTTAAAAATATAATTAGCCTAATTAATCACTGTTTTAAATTACGGGGTATTTCAATACAACTTATATTAAGATTATTATCCTAATATTATGTAACAATTTATGTTGTATAATTACAACTCCTAAGGTTTATTCAATATATAGCTTAGTTTATAAAATCTTATTCTTTTGTTGTCACATTATTTAATGTGAATATCCTTACTTATATTAATTCCATCTAAACCATATAATTGTTATACATTTATAACATTGTAGACCATAGTCTAAAATTCATTTCCATCTCTTTATATTCGGTAAAAGCCTTTATTTTATTTAATTCATTTTGACCACATAACATATGTAATGTTATACCATATACTAATATCATATAATATGATATTTTTATTCCCTTTAAACTTATAACCTATAGTTTTATACAACTATTTAATATTGCGCATGGGCACCATGTTATAACCTATTTCTTTCCATATCCCATAGTTTTTTTTTATTTACAAAATCACCCCATTATTTATACCTGTTATATATACCATATAATATAACATTTTTAACTTATAAAAGGGTAAAACCTATGGTTTTATTTTTGTAAAATACCGAACAGACCTGTCGTTTGTATTAATTTATTTTCCAACCCCTTTAACTTTCCAAATTTATAATTCGACCCCATATATAATGTTATGTAATATATATCATATATTATAACATTTTTAACCTTAATATAATATAACCTATGGTTATATATGCTATTAAATTTCCGAACAAGCCCCCTTATAGGGTTCTATATTATTTTCCTAAACCCACCAAGTTTCTATAATTGCCATTTGGCCCATCTTATAACATATAGTTTTATAATAACATTAAAAATATATATTATACATATATCTTATTAAATACTCTTATATAATTCTAAAAATCACCAAATTTTACTCAAGGGTTATAATTACCCTTACTAAACCATATACTTTCGGTATTTTACCATTTCCACCCCATCTACTATTCCAAAGTTTCATAATGAAATAATAACTATATATACAATATAGTTTATTTTAATATTCCAAAATCAAAACCAAAATAAATTCCTAAAAATTCCTAATAGCCCATGGGTGTTTATAATACCATTTTACACCCTTTATTTTCGGTAATAACATATTCACCACATATGTTATAAAAATGTTACAATTAAATACTTATCTTATTATAAAACCCTAAATAAGTTATTTAACTTATCTAATTTGGTCAAAACCTACCATATGGTCAAGGTTGACCTCCTTAATATTTCCTTGACCATCAACTTCCATATATTACAGTTTGCACCCATATTTTTCAAAAATTACAATTTAACCCCAAAACTTTATAAAATCTTATAATTTATATTTTAACCTCTAATTTTCGGCTTTATTATTATATAGCCCCCAAATTTAATTTAATTACACTATATACCCCATTTCCTTGCGGTAATATATATTTATCACCTAAACTTAATTAAAACCTTATAAATACATAAATAAAATGGCCTAAAGTACATGGCCTTATTATAAACATTAGCTTATAAAATAAATTACACATAAATGCCCAAAAATACTTTAAACTCTCGGCCTCTCCCATATCTTTTCCATATTTACCAATTTTCCACATAATGTCTTAAATTTGACAATTATGTTAGTTAATCACTTATATAAATTTATTAAACCATTTCTTAATCACCTAAGGTCAAAATAAGACATTTACACCATGTTCACTCACGGCATATATTATACACATATGTATAAACACATAGTAATATACCAAGTGTAGGTTTAAGTGATTTATACCTTATTTTTGCCAAGTTTAGGCCTTGTTTGGCCACGGACCCTTAGGATAAATTTTTCCACAGCTTGATTAACATGTTTTTAAACAGCAAACAAGACATGATCAGTCTCCATGCAATATCTAATCATAAGAAGTGTTTTAAGGTATTATTTCAAGGTTAAATTTACCTTAGAAAACCAAAGAAACCAAGGATGATCTTCGGCCTAAATTTACAGAAGCAAAAGAGCATCAAAAGGTCTACTAAAACCAGGTTTTAAACCGGAATAAATCAGCTTAGAAGATGGCTAATTTTCACCTTGATTAAAATGCCAAAAATGGTGTTTTTGGCTTGGATTTGGCTATTCCTTGAAGCTCTTGATATACCAACTGAATAAGTATGTTAAGAAGAAGATAATAAGCCTAAGAAAGAAAGCTTTCCAACCGGAATTGAAGAGAATCAAGAGATAAGTGCTTAAAGCACATTATTATACCTTAAGAACAAGATTAGAATTCTCCACCTTCTTCCCTTGTTACAGCCGAGAATTACCCTTCTTTTAACCTCCAAAACAAACTAGAACCATGGATGGAAATGGTTGATGCTTAGCTCCATGGAAAGAGGAAAGAAATGTGAAGAGAATGAACATAAAATGGCTTAATAAGCTTACCTATGTCAATTGGTGTTCTCTTCTGAATATGGAGTGTTCCTACGGTTTTGGAGAATCAAAAGAGAGGATGAAGAAGCTTGGTGTCGGCTGGGAAGAAAGGGAATGAGGTAAGAAAACTAGTTTTGCCTTTTAAGTTAATTAATGTTACTTTATGAAATAGTAAATGATGATTCATTAGATTGGCAAGATATTTATGTTGCTTAATGGGTGGGTATGACAGCCTAAATGAGGCGGCAATGGATGTTCAAGTCAATGCATGACATTTGACCATGGTTAAAACTAAGTAATTAAATGTTATTCTGGGTACTATTCATCCAAAATCACCCATTTTGATTTTATTTTTAAACTTTGATTTAGACTTTATAATATAGTCTATCATGTCACATAAATGATATAAATAATGTAATCTAGTCTTTAAAGTGACAAAAAGTCAATATCTTAGAGCTCATACACAAAAACGTGTTTTAAGGTGTTTTAGCGCACATTTTGTGTCACAAGGTGTTTCTGAGCTTAGTTTTCTTTGAGAACAGTTTTTTTGTGTTCCTTACATGATAATTGATCATATGAATCCAATTTTATATCAATTAGAGGTCATAAGACCTTTAAGGTTTCTTAGAGCACATTTTTGCCCTACTTGACCTTGAAGCATGTAAATGCTTGTTCTTTGTGTTGGAGTGTTGTAAAATGATTTTAGTATGTTTAGTTATGTTTTAATATGCTTAGGACAAAATTTTAGTTCCTAAGAAGTTCATTTGGGTATGTATTTACCCTAAACAGTCAAAGGGTGCAATATTTTGCTTTGTGTTGACCATCGTTGTTCTCAATTGATTTTTAAGGCATGTTTAGGCCTTAATTAATGTGATTAGATGTTTAATACATGTTTTATTAGTTTGGGGTATTTCAAGGTTGGCCTTAAATTTATCATGTTTATAAAACCATACATAAATCGGCAGCAGTTATGACATATTACAGATTTGTTTGTTTTGATTTATACATGTATATTACCGGTTTCAATCATCTATACCTATATGTGCCATTTTGTTAATTTTGTATGTATGTATATGTACGGTGGCATGCGTGAGTGTTTCAGATTTTATTGTTGTTTAATTATGCTCATAAGTGGGTATATATTACCGGGTTGGTATAGATCTGGCTACATACTTAATTGTCTTGATTGACAGCATATATACACCGTATGATATGGTGTATATTTTGTGCTTTATATTTTTTTTAGTATATATATACTACCGCATGGTATATGGTATGCCAGGTAGATTTCAAATTTGTCTTAGTAACATATACATATGTAAAAGGTAGGTATATTAGGTAGTTAATTGTTTTACTAAGTCAAAGTGTGTAAAAACATGCCCAAAAATGGCATATAAAACCGGTACCATTAGTGCAGATTTTTAGCTTGTAAACTTTGTATTATGTGTATTGTTATAACATTCCTATGTATTTATGATATATATAAAGTATTAACATTATGTAACATAAGTTGCTACATTGTTTAAATGCGTATATTAATTTGTTTTAGCATTTATAAATTCTTGGGCAATCGTAAAGTATTTACGTTGCTCGTTAGTATTTTTCGCGTCTTTACAATGAACGTTATTGTGTATTGAGTCGTATAAACGCTCGTTATATATTTTTCCTTGATGATGCTCTCTTAATGGAGCTTGTCTCATAAGGGGTTTAATGCCCGTTAATGTTCGTACATAAGCGTTTACATGCGTACGTGAAGACGACATTATATTAGCGTCCGTGGATCCAACATTGTTGTTTTATGAGTTGTATAAACGTTCGTATTGATCTTTCCTTGTCATCGCTCTCTTTATTGAGCTCGTTATGTAAGGAGTTTAATCCTCATTAATAGACGTACATGAGAGTTTTGTACAAGTACGTTAAGACGTTAGTGAAATTACGCCCGTTAGTGTTTATAGTAAAACGACTATATTTTTACATAAGCGTTGGCGTGCATGAGTTTGCATGCGCACGCGCAATATTTATTTACGTATACGTTTTCATGCATGAATTAGCATGCGTACATGAAATGATTTATTCTTAGTTCAATCTTCATTATTTAACAGTTTTAAGGTATTAATTAGATTTGGGGTATTTCAATTACTCAATTTAATCTCTAAACACAACTAGTTAAACCTAGGTCATTTCTATCAACAAAAGACACCTAAGACACTTAGTTTGCCACAGAAATTTTGACAGAGGTTCCCTACAATTTAAGCATTCCCAAAGCATTATTTTTGTTCACCTAAACACAATCAACTAGCCATTTCCACAATGGACACTGACAACACATAATTCCTGCACATTTACATCAATTCCAGCACATTCACCACAATGATTCCAATGTGCAATAATCTTAAATAACTTGGCTCTAAGGCCCTTAAACATCAACATAAACAGAACTAAAATAGCTCCATCACTTGATCACACTTATACCAACATAAGCAACACTAAAACAATGCAACCTTAATCTCACAAGGCATTCAAAGATAGTTTCAAAGGTAAGTCAATTTACCTTAGAATTTCCTTAGTTCTCTTTCCTTTCCTCTTTCCTTTCCTTTCTTCCTTTCTTATAGTTATTTTCTTCCTCCTTGTTTCTTGTCTAAAATCGGCCAAGCTACATCCCATGTCCCAAGGAATACACAACAACACTAAATTAATATCTAACTCTTGGATTAAACCCTAGGATTCAAGAGAATGTTTAAAGCTCAAAGAAGGGGATTTACCTTCCAACTTCTAGATGAAGTTTTTGGCAACCAACCTAGCAAGGCTCTAGCACTTCTTGAAGATAAAATGGAGCTAGAACAAGGAGAACAATGGTGTTCAAAAATCTAAAAATTCCGGTTGCAAGGAAAAAGCTAGAAAAGAGAGATTTTAAGCTTCTTTCTTACCTTAACAAACAAGGAGATGTTCTAGCTCACAATGGCCTTCTTCTTCCTTCAAATGGAGCTCCAGCCATGGAGACCAACTTCAAGGTTTGGGGATTTTGAAAAGAGGAAAAGGATCTCCAAGATGAGGGGAGTAAAATGGTGTAATTTTTTAGTGTTTTAGCTTTGTTTATGCCATGAAAATGGAGGAGGAAAGCTTGAGCTGGTTGGGAGCTTCACCAAATCGCCATTGTTAGGGCAAGCAGAAAAGGAACCGGTGGGGAAGGCAGGAAAAGAAAAACGTGAGAGATAAGAGAAATGGGAGAAGAAAGAGTAGGATAGTGACTTTTGTACTTTTGCTTTTTACTTTATTGTTTTGTCCTATTCTAACTTATGAGAGTCAATAAAGAGAATTAATTGGGAGAAAAGAGTGTAATACCCTTGAGGTTTACCTCCCACATCGATTGGAGGGGAGAACTAACCACTCCTTATATGGGTGGGGATATCTCTTCTTGTTGTGAGGCCTTTTGGGGCTAGGAAACCCTAGAAACAAAACTGTGCGGCCTGCGTGCCAAAGCGGACAATATCACAATAGTGGGATACTGGGCTGTTATAGTTGGTATCAGAGCTAGACCCAGGTCGGTGTGCCGGTGTGGCCCGCGAGGGAGCTGGGCTCCCAAGGGGGTGGAGTGTAATACCCTTGAGGTTTACCTCCCACATCGATTGGAGAGGAGAACGAACCACTCCTTATATGGGTGGGGATACCTCTTCTTGTTGTGAGGCCTTTTGGGGCTAGGAAACCCCAGAAATAAAATCGTGCTGCCTGCGTGCCAAAGAGGACAATATCACAACAGTGGGATAATGGGCTGTTACAGGAGAGTGTTGACTCCTCATTAATACCGGCCCCCTTATTAATATCCCGGGAGGGTGTTTTTGTCTTTTCGTAAGAAACACTGCTAAATTTTCCGGTTTTACACTATTCATCACCTGGGCCCGTTTTCCATAATTTTCTTGATTCTTTAATTTTAATGGTTCTTAGACTCTCATTAATGTTTAATTATATATATTTGATTGACTATAATTTTTACGAGTCATTAAACCCGCTTAAAGTCACATTCCCGGGTTTTTTCCCGAAAAGGTGCTTTAAGGCTTTGTTTGCGTTTTTAACCCATTATACGGATTCGTTTTCTTCAGGAATTGTTCCCACATATTATTTAGGCCTAATTAAGCCTCTAAATATTACATTGGCATAATTAATCACCAGAGTTAAGTCTAGGGTTATTCAATTATCTTCAGCAAGCTTGAATGGCAAGATGCCATATAAGGTTCTTCAATTATAACAAAAAATCAGTCTTTAAGCACTTCAAAACCTTTGGTTTTTTGGTTTATGACACAAATTTTAAGCCACCAAGCATGAATTTGAAGCACAGCTAACATGTGTATCTATCTAGGGCCTAGCTTGATTAACAAGGTCACAAGCTTCTACGTTTGTGTGATAAAAGAATTATACATAGCAAGGATGTCATGTTCTTTGAAACTATATTTCCATTTCATAAATTTACAGAAGACAGTTCCATTCCTTATTCTGTTTGGGATCTTCCCATCTCTTGTGATGATGATGATGATTATACCCTATCAAATTTTCCACAAGAAGATGCCTTTGATAAACCAGATCAAAATGACAATTTTTCACCATCAGAAATACTTATTGAAGATAAGACTGTTTCTCTTGATATCAGTGAAGAAAATACAGATTATATTATCCAGCAAAGTCATGATCACAAAAAAACATGAGACAACAACTGATATAGTCGACAGTCCAGCAATTAGGCATTCCATATGGAACCATCAGCCTCCCACACGATTATAAGACTATTTTGTTGGATCTACATCCCACACAACTAGGGGAGATGAAGTTTTCACTGCTCTACAGGCTACTCAATTATAAAGAGATGGTCATTGTTTCACTAACAACTTGAGTCTCTATTCTCTTACTGAAGTTGCCACACCCTCTCATTCCTTGGTTATTGAACAGATCTCTTGGGTGTGTCAAATGATTATATTCTCTCTGAACCGTGGTCCTATAAAGAGGCTAGTTAGTACTTTGAGTGTCGTGAAGCAATGAAACAGGAGCTTGCAGCCTTATCTCGAAATAATAATTGGGAGATTATAGATCTTGCAAAAGGGGAGAAAGCGATTAGCAACACGTGGATCCATAAGGTTAAGTTGAAATCAGATGGAACCTTAGAACGATATAAAGCTCGTTTGGTTATTCGGGGGTTCACACAAAAGTATGAGTATATTACTCATAAACTTTTTCATTAGTTGTTAAAATGACAACGATTCACACCCTTATAGCTGTTGCAGTAAAGCGAGGGAGGAATATTACTCAAATCAATGTCAATAACGCATTTCTACATGGGGATCTTCATGAGGACATCTACATGAAGCTTCCTGATGGTTTAAATGTTAAAGAAACATAGTAGAAGGTTTGTCATTTGAAGTGCTCCTTATGCGGCCTTAAACAGATCTCTAGACATTGGTCAAACTTGCATCTTTCCTCAAGGACAATGGGTATAATAATTCATATAACGATTACTCCTTGCTCTCTAGATGTGCCATGGATTCTATTGTCCATGTTGAAGTATATGTCGAGGACCATGTGATTTGGGGTGGTAACCAAGCTGAGATAGAAAGGCTTAAGAAAATTTTAGACAAAAAATTCAAGATCAAAGATTTAGGTGGTTTGAGATATTTTTCGGGTGTCTAATTTCTTCAAACTAATCGTGGTGTTGTTCTTACACAGTGGAAACTGTTACCCATTTTCAAGCTGCCTTTCTCGCAATATGATAGTGGATAAGTTTTGAACCCAAGATCTCTGGTTCTAGGATATCACTCCAATACCGACCAAGCCACGGGGGCTTACCACGGGTTCTAAGGTATTTCAAAGGTACTCTTGATCTTGGATTTCTTCTAAACAATAACCTTCACAGTAACTGCTAGCCTACTACGATTCAAACTGAACGTCTTGCCCTATATCGCAGTCTTTTTATCATTGGTTATTACATATAACTAGGAGGATCGCCCATCTCATGGAAAAACAAGACACAGACATTTGTTTCCCTGTCCTTTGTTAAAGCGGAATAGCGTGCAATGCGCAAGATCACAACAAAGTTGGCATGGTTGAATCGTCTTCTTCATGAATTACGTATTACAGAGTATGATCCCAAATGTGAATGCTTGGCCACACAACCCATAATTGTGTCGATAAATATTTTTTAAAAAAATTCTTTTTATCCTACCCAAACCTTAAAGTCGTTATCGTGGGGATGTATTCATGAGTCAATTGACATTGATTTTCATTGTTCAATATATATCAAAATTATTTTATTAAGCTGAAAATGACAAAGAGATCAATCTATAGTTTGATATGATACATGTGTGAACTTACATTCACATGCAAAAAAAAAAAGTAGACGAAGGATTTGCCACACAACATGTATACCATACATACAGCAAACTTTTAAGTTCCAATGTACGAAGTGGTAGCCATTCTGCTCCATTCGATTATCATAAACCAGATCGCTATCACCGAAGAAGGTCCATATATACATAGCTTCTTAGTACTTAATAACATGATGCTTAAGCCAAAGCTCATACATGACCATATGGAAGGCGTCATACTTGATTGGAGGTGTATTCCATAAGAAGTGTCTTCTAACCTGATTAACACATAAGATTCTTCAAATATATATATAACAGATATAATAATACATAAAACTATAGCTAAATCAATTATTTTATAAAATTAAATATTACCTTGGATAAATTATTCTGAAGTATCGCATATTCCTTATCCGTTATAGCTTTGAGAATCTGTTTAAGGTTGTAAACTTCTATCTCCCTCAAATCACAGCGAATTTACGCCAATCAAGAATGTCGTTAAATGGTAAATCATAGTAATCAGCCAAAATCACTGCATTGATGAATGAAAGCAAAAATATTAATTTCATATATTGGTATGTAGATAACAGTAAATTTAATGGTAATAAAATGATCATAGTTTGAGAAGTGATCTCATACCAGGAACACATCCGTAATGAATAGAGTCAGCAATACGGGCAGTTTCCACCTGGGTACCACTAGGGCATATGCAAAACTTAGTATTTGAGAATCTCTTTTGATATTCTAAGTGTGCCTCCGCAGGATCACCGCTTATGCTGATATGATCCTTTGAGATATCCAATTCATTGTCATTCTCCCAAACTCGAACTAAGGTAGCACTTATTCTTGAGTTTTGATGGCCAGCCCAAAATCCAAGAGTTGTTCTGTTTCAATAAATTTTATAACATTTTAAATTATTAGAACAGTATAATACAACATTTATTATACTTTTGTCACAATGAGTAACATGTTAATTATATAGTACATTAACACAAAAAAGTGAAAACAAAGAATACTAAAAGTGATACAAAGAACAATTCAGTGAATTTTCTTGAAGAAGTACTTCTCTCCTCCATAATCCCCGCCTCTAAGGAATAAGTTATGGCATCTAGTTTGGCCTTAGCCACTACTTTCCACCATGATCGCTACACTCTAAATTTCATTCACCAAAAGCGTCAAACACAATTCCTTGAGAAAGCTCCAAAACTATGCAGGTATAAACCTCTGAAGCACGTCTGGTTGCCTGTCTTACTATTTATACATAAGGAAATTTGGAACATTAGAAACAAAGTCATCTTTGAGTAAGAATACCAAACTTGATCTCATGCGAAGATAGAATCAAGTTGAGAGCTTGGCAATGGGTCAACAAGGGCCGAAATGACACCTTGCAGTCAATGGACTTTGGTATCTTCCAACATTCAAAACGCCTACTCCCGATTCTAACATCAGCCTTTTAACGATTTCCTTTACATAGGCTGTTCAATTCTTATTTATCACCATGTCTTAGCTGTTTTCTATTTGCTTTGAGTATATAATGGTTCATGTTCTTGTATTTTGTTTCCTTTATTTAAACTTTGACATTTGTAATTAGGGTAAGGTTGGATACTCTTTTTCCTTCCTTGGGTTTTTTTCCCGTTGGGTTTTGCCTTGGAAGGTTTTAATGAGGCCCATTTTAACCTTACCCGTGGCTGGTTCCCCGATATCCATAATAAATTGACAATAGCCATCATTATTTAAAAAAAAGGAAAATTTCCCACTCTCAAATATCATCTCCTAACCACCACATATAACTTATATAATACGAACAAACTTCTCTAGTATGAACGACACCATGAAATTTGTTGAAAACATCGAAAGGGGATCAAATCCTGGGCGATTAGAGAATATTTTTAATTCACTTAGTGAGATCATATCATCAAGGTCTTTGTCACCTGGAAAATTCATCGATTCACTCAGATTGTGTTTGGTTTTGTTGAGATTAGAAGGATACAAAAAATTCCATTAATGATTTGTGAAGGTGAGACTAGACATAAAAGGAGGGGAGGGGGTTCTCTCTCCTCTCTTCCAACCCTCTTCTTCAATTTGCATGCACCATTGTTCTACCACTATCTCCATCAGTAATTGTTTCATCCTTTTTTGGCAACAACAACTTCCATGGGCTCAAGTCTTCTTTCTTCCTTCGGCGGGAGCCCCTACTCCCCTCGGTGTGAGCCCTTTTTACCTTTGGTGGGAGATTCCAACCTTTCTTTCTCCTAGTTTTCTAAATAACTGCTTTCTCATATTGGCGCATCCTTGTTGATTCCTAAATCAGTTCCCTTCATATTTTTGTCAACTAAATAACTTTCCAGTTGTTGATAGTATCTCTAGTCCTCTTTTTATCCTAGTCCATCTTGGTTCTTATGGTCTTCATTTTCTCCTCTTTGTCCATCTTGTTCGCTTGTGCGAGATTGTCTAAGTCTTGGAGTTTCAAAGATGCCCCATGGACGTATGTGAAGCCAAATCTATGCCTCCCTCTAGGCCATGCAATCCATTTCCAATTCAAATCTATTGAAGTTTCTTTTGCCTCCCGCCAACTGGTAGCTCTTGGCGTTTACAAGGGAAGGTGGGAAATCATCACTCATTCACCATGAAGTGTTGATGGGGTTGGTTAGGCCAAGTTGACGGTTGCGCCGGGGATGAGGTAGGAGGCGGGTTGCTATTGGCATCATGCTTCCACGGGGGTGAAGACTATTCAAGCAGCAGGTTTGCACCACCTCTTGGTGCCAATGCTACCACATTTTTAGCTGTCCTCAACATCTGTTTTCTTTGGGTAAGCTAGAAGTTATTGGTGTCATGATGTACACTTACCCATCTTGCATTTGTTTTTTTGAAGCGTTGAAGATAGGTGCCAGTTCTATTCTTTAAAAATAGTTGGTAGTTGGTTATTTATCGGCTATAATAACAAAAATACTGTTGGTATGTTGTTGTTTCATCGCCGGTTTGTGGCTCGCTATTGACTTGCATGTTGTCTTTGTCTCTGGTCAGTAACTTATATAAGATTTAGTAGTGGGTCTAGAATAATAGTATATATCCGCTAGTTTGGTCTAGCCTTCAGGAAATCCAACTCAAAGTAGTATCCCATGGATAACGCTAGTATGAGTTGTTCCTGCCTTGTCATCTTCGGTACTTTGTTCACCGCTTATCAGCCTATACTTTGGCTCTTGCCTTGATTTTTAATCAAGTTTTTGGTTCATAAAAGATGTCATCGCAACTATCGATGTAATAATGTTGCTTCTTTGGCCTAGAAAGAACAAAGAGAAATTAATATACTTTGGCAGAGTACAAAAGTGAGCACTGTAGTGGAGGAGAATATCTGTTTTCTTCAAAGAATAATAAATATTATATAAATAGGGTTACATCATCGAAACAACACATTAAGATGATGGCTAATAGAGAACATTAACAAACTACTACCATAAGTAACTAATTCATGAAGATTATTGCTATGGTAGCTAGGGCACTACCAAGCCGTAAGATGAAAGACGACCAAAAGGAATCCACGAGCAACCTATTGCTCATGATGGGGCAAGAAAGGTCTGACTTACTAGTGATTGACACTGTTCTAGGAGAATTAAAGAACCATCAAAGAAAACAAACAAAACAAGAGCTGCAACATCTTACGAAGCCAACAGAACCATAATTAAATACTAAGGAAGACCTGACAATTATTCTAGCACAAAGGGAGGTTATTAAACATTCATAAGGAAGCTAATCTCTAGTTACGTGGCAACCTCCATCCAAGCAACTAGATTCTCTAGCATCATAACTTTGTGTGGTCCCGGTAGCGTCTCAATACAGCATGCATACTAGGTTCCCAAACTCGTGAAGTTTCACCAGCGCTAAGACTTGAACTTCCTTGCCGAAGAGACTTTGGGCTTGACCTATGCATCTACTTCTTTCTTTTCCCATCCAAGTTTCCAAGACGTAAGTCCAAGGGGTTTGAAAAAAAGGAACTACTCAGTAGGGGTTAAAAATCCTTGGAGTTAAAACTCCTTTTCTTTCCTATCGACAGCCAAAGTGGATGTGCAAAATTGAGGCTCAAAATGGGCCCTATTGCCAATGGCTTCAAAATATTCATTTGAGCGATTAATATGTAAATGAGGAAGAGACTAGGACAAATTAATCAAGAGGTCATAGGTGACACCAATTGTAGGTACATAAGGGTCTTTAAACTCATAAAGTGCATGAGGATCAATGCAGGAGAGCAAGTATTCAGTACGTAGCCATATACCGAACAGGACATCTTCCCTAATAGTGCCAAGAAGCAATGGGCAGACATCAGCGGGGTCAGTTAGAAGACCACACTTTGAGCAAATAATCAGCAAATTGTCGTATGCAATAGTGAAGATCAAGTTCAAGCCATCAATGTAGAGTGGTAGGGAGCGACAGACCGACTTTTGGATGTTGATGAGGACTTGAACCTGTAGGCATTTAGGACCAAGTTAAGTAGTATCTTCCATCAGGCCCATGAAGTAACCAATCTTTTTGGCAACACACTTAGTAAACTCGGAATTAAGGTAACCTTTGCGAGATCATAGATCTTAACCCAATAAGGAATTCTTTCAAAAACATGCCTATTGAGAGACTTCTTCAGGTCCAATCTTTGACCCGTAAAATGGGTGGAGTCGATCATCCACGATCCTCTAACCATCATTAGATGCATGACACTTAACTGCTCGAACTCAATAACGAAGAGGTTAGGTCGACCTACCTTGCAAAATTGGAAGCTCCCAAAGTCACACCAACACCATTGAAGATGAATTCACAAGACATATGCACTTAAAGGGACATGTGAGAACCATCTTGCAAGAAGACAACTGTCACAGTTTAACTAGGCTCTAAGGATGTTAATAACTTTCTAGTTAAGAGGAAAAGGAAGGCGAGGAAGTTGGTGAATTTTATGGTAGTTGTTTAGATGATAAAGACAAAATAAGAAGAAGGATGGGGAGACAATGGGTCCAAAAGAGGATGCAGTCACCTAATAATAAGCATGGGCTTTTTTTTCACACATGGTTAGAGTGTTGGAGGTGTAGAGGTGGACTATGCTAGCAGGGTCGACAAATAAGGGAGAAGGAGGAGTCCGTGATTTTGAGATGGGTTGTGCACAAAAGCATAAGGGGTGGCATGTTCTTAAGTTGATGACATACAAGGAAGGGGAAAGATACGATCAGAATACGAAGATGAGAATAGACGATTTGCACTACTAGAAAGTAGCTCTTTGATAATGACAAAAAATCGTTATAAAAAATCAAAATTGTTACTAATCCAATTAATTGTAGCGACAAAAGTCATTACTTGTTGTTACACGAAATGACATAACCAAAGATCAATTTATTTATTGTAACGACTTTTATTCGTTATTAAAAGTTATATTGTAACTAAACATGATTTTGTAACAGCTATACCGTTACTATAGTCTCAACATTTTTTAAGTTTTTTGTACTATCTTTGGTAATGAAATACCTTGTCACTAATAGTAAGTATGATAACGATATTAAGTCATTACTAAAAGCTTTGTAACAAAAATTTTGATTTTTACTAGTGTTGAGGTGGTTTTAATGGCAGGGTTCAGCAGCCATGCACACCACTGAGGTAATGATGAGCTCTACTGTTTCCAAGGTTGTCATTAATAAGTGTCTAAATGAGCATGTTTTATGGGTGTATTTCATATATTATATCAGCACGTTTCTTGCTCATTTCTAACTTATTGTATGTTTTTCCTCTAGTTTATGTTTTATTGATTATCTCACAAATTTATTGGTTAAACATGAGGAAAACCAAGCTAGGAGCAAAGTAGACAAAGAGACGAATGCATAGGCGCAAACGGCTCGAAAAACGGAGTCCAAACGAAGAATCTAGAGCCGGTCAAAGTTCGCAAAAGAAAACAAGTCAAAGACTTGTGTCCGGGTTGCGTCCGCATAACTAAGGTCGGACGTGAGTAATTGTGTCCGGGGATATTAGCGCGGACAAGGGCCGGACGTGAGTGATTGTCTCCGAGGAACCAAGCACGGACAGAAGACCGGACGTGAAGAAATGAGTCCGTGTCTTGTCCGAGAAACAAAGGGCGGACAGGGCAAATTTTGCAACCGTGTGCTGTCCGGTGATTTTTGGCCGGACAAGAAGCAACACGTCCGTGGGAATTAGGCCGGACAAGGGCCGGACAAGGGAAGGACGCGCCAATTTGAACAATATGTCCGTGGATTAATGGACGGACAGAAACAAGGACGCGTGTAAATACAACCCAGATCCAGAACTGTCGCGACTGGTTTTCTTCGCCGACTGTCTTCTCCAATTGCTTCTTCCTTTGCGGCGCCTGCAACATATCCATCTACTCCATTAACAATATCAGGCGTCTGCCGACAGTTCCTCACGCGTTCTGCCGCCCCAATCCATTCCTTAAAATCCTCACGCGGTGTTCCCTCTGTCTTCTTCCTCCTCCATTCTTCTATAAAACCCACGCTCCTTCTGCTCAAATAAATCATCCCTTCCTGAATCCAAATTGTACCACAGTTTATCATCGTTCCACACCTACGATCCATTCCATCCTCTTATCCTCCACTTCTCCATTTTATTTTTATTCTTCATTCCACCACACAGCAGAAGCACGATAAGAAGAAGAGAAGAAAAGGAGCTGGAGCAGAAGCGAGTCACACTCCCGTCTCTTCCAGCAGTCTCCAACAAAATGGCTATCTTTGCTTTCTTTTTATTTCTGTTAATGTCTGAGTGATTTTTACTCGTATCCTAGGATGGGGTTTGATCCTAATATTACTTAAATAAATATTTATCACCTGTTCCACTTGTTAAACTTGTTTTAATTCCTTTCAGCAAATATTGTTAAATGCTTAGCGTGACAAACTACTACATTTATTTGGTAACTATCAACATATGATTTTGAGATAGTCAAGGTACCACAAAGGAATAAACCTTGGAATTTACACTCCGGATTGAGTAGGAAAATACTGAGGCTATTACTAAAAGTTCGTAACTGACAATTATTAACTCTAATAGACAATAAATAATTAGGACAGGATTATAAAATTGTTTAAGTAGTTTAGGAAATTCCCCCACTATCCTAGAATACCTTTTTCCATCCATTTACTTTATTTTATTGTGTTTATTATTTCTGCACTGATCCTAAACAAATCAAGCTTGCCTCCGGCTAAACCCCCAATTTACATTTTATGCACTTTTATTTATCTTCTTGTACATTTACTAAACTGGATAATTAATTAGATAGTTGCGAAGTCTCTGTGGATACGACCTTGTTGTACTACAAAGATTGGGTACACTGCCCATAGTTAGCAAGATAGTTTAACTACTATTTTGCCCAACAAGTTTTTGGCGCCGTTGCCGGGGACTTCGGTCCAACTATCTAGTTTATTATCTGTTTAGTTTTTCTTTTATTTTCGTATTTGCCCCTTTTGTGTATAAATTTTTGTTTCTTTTTAAGGGTACTTAATTCTGATGGATGTTCATTTCCATCACGGCTCTTACCATAAGCCTCAACAACAAGAGGAGGATTTTTACATCTTCCAATTTGAGGAAGCAAAGCCAATCACACCTGGTCTCCTGTTAGAACTACGCTACCCAGTACCTCCTCAAACACCAGGTTTTGTGGAGTATTCATTTTCCTATTATATTTGCCGGAGTAACGTTTTGTTTTGATCCAGGTGGTTTGCTTTTAATTACTGCCAACTTTGTTATCCTGGCAGAGCTGTTGTCTACTTATATTTTAGATCCAGGATAACGAAGCAGGCGTCTAGCCAAAGACGTTAAAGAAGGGCAGCTTCCCGGGAGGCAACCCGGATGAACTTTTCTTTTATTTGCTTTTATGCTCTTTTAATTTTCAGGTTCTCTTTAAATTTTGTTTTTGCTAACTTTTAACCCCGTTTATAGTATGGTTGCTTCTAGTGTCTTATGCAGGTGCAACTTCATGTCTACACCGCAACCAAGCTACGCTACTTGAGGCTGAAGCTCAAGTGTGGGGGAACTCCTATAACGCAAGCAAAAATAATCTCAGGGGAGTACCAGTCTGTTTATTTATGCTTTTATTTAAATAAAATCTGCAGAGGGGCGTTTCTGTTCTTAAATGTTTATTTGTGAACTCTGTGTTCTCTCTATTTTATCTACTTACCGAAAAGGTCTTCTGAAACACTTCTTTGTTTTTCTAGAGAGCAATGAGGACATTGTTCAATTTAAGTGTGGGGGAGTGTGCCCTTTTCGGCCACATTTTGTGCTTAAAATGCTTAAACTCTCTCCTTATCTTGCGTTTGTCCAAATTCAATATCATGGACCCTTTATATGTGGGTTGTTCTCTTTAAGAATAAATACGGTTATGAATTGTGGGATAAATGGTATAAATGGTACAAAATTTTAAAATTTTGATTGCTTTTGAGGAGCATTTTTATACGGTGTAACCAAATGATCTGCAATGGTCGGATTTTTATCGCTCAGAGGTTCTTTCTGTCTTCTCTCTTAGGGATTGCTAAAGGGTGCTTCTCTGTCAAAAAAAATAATAAATAAGGGACTTGCGAGACACCATAGGTAACCAACAAAGAGAGTTGAGTGTTCTTAAAAATAAAAGCTTGATGCTTACATATTATCTTCTCATCTCTTATGCAAAAGTGAAACAAATGCATAAATCTATTTTTCCTTTTGTTTTCTCCTCAATGCCCATTCTTGAGAGAAGTTGGCCATGGTAAAAGTTCTCAAAGTCACCTTAACTAAAAAGCATTGAAGTACTCCGGATCATACCCCGAAACTCTAATTTTTATTTTTACCCTGAGTACACCTATGCCACCAGCAGTTGATGGATCACACTCCTCGAAAAGTTTGAAGATCATGTACTATACACCTGTTTATCCTACCCTTCATAATAATATTTGTTAGTATTGAGCATTCCCTACTTGCTTGGGTATATGGTTTTGCTTGAGGACAAGCAAAAGGTAAGTGTGGGGGTGTGATAACTGTCTAAATGATCATGTTTTATGGGTGTATTTCATATATTATATCAGCACTTTTCTTGCTCATTTCTCACTTATCGTATGTTTTTCCTCTAGTTTATGTTTTATTGATTATCTCACAAATTTATTGGTTAAACATGAGGAAAACCAAGCTAGGAGCAAAGTAGACAAAGAGACGAATGCATAGGCGCAAACGGCTTGAAAAACGGAGTCCAAACGAAGAATCTAGAGCCGGTCAAAGTTCGCAAAAGAAAATAAGTCAAAGACTTGTGTCTGGGTTGCGTCCGCATAACTAAGGCCGGACGTGAGTAATTGTGTCCGGGGATATTAGCGCGGACAAGGGCCGGACGTGAGTGATTGTGTCCGAGGAACCAAGCACGGACAGAAGACCGGACGTGAAGAAATGAGTCCGTGTCTTGTCCGAGAAACAAAGGGCGGACAGGGCAAATTTTGCAACCGTGTGCTGTCCGGTGATTTTTGGCCGGACAAGAAGCAACACGTCCGTGGGAATTAGGCCGGACAAGGGCCGGACAAGGGAAGGACGCGCCAATTTGAACAATATGTCCGTGGATTAATGGACGGACAGAAACAAGGACGCATGTAAATACAACCCAGATCCAGAACTGTCGCGACTGGTTTTCTTCGCCGACTGTCTTCTCCAATTGCTTCTTCCTTTGCGGCGCCTGCAGACATATCCATCTACTCCATTAACAATATCAGGCGCCTGCCGACAGTTCCTCACGCGTTCTGCCGCCCCAATCCATTCCTTAAAATCCTCACGCGGTGTTCCCTCTGTCTTCTTCCTCCTCCATTCTTCTATAAAACCCACGCTCTTCTGCTCAAATAAATCATCCCTTCCTGAATCCAAATTGTACCACAGTTTATCATCGTTCCACACCTACGATCCATTCCATCCTCTTATCCTCCACTTCTCCATTTTATTTTTATTCTTCATTCCACCATACAGCAGAAGCACGATAAGAAGAAGAGAAGAAAAGGAGCTGGAGCAGAAGCGAGTCGCACTCCCGTCTCTTCCAGCAGTCTCCAACAAAATGGCTATCTTTTCTTTCTTTTTATTTCTGTTAATGTCTGAGTGATTTTTACTCGTATCCTAGGATGGGGTTTGATCCTAATATTACTTAAATAAATATTTATCACCTGTTCCACTTGTTAAACTTGTTTTAATTCCTTTCAGCAAATATTGTTAAATGCTTAGCGTGACAAACTACTGCATTTATTTGGTAACTATCAACATATGATTTTGAGATAGTCAAGGTACCACAAAGGAATAAACCTTGGAATTTACACTCCGGATTGAGCAGGAAAATACTGAGGCTATTACTAAAAGTTCGTAACTGATAATTATTAACTCTAATAGACAATAAATAATTAGGACAGGATTATAAAATTGTTTAAGTAGTTTATGAAATTCCCCCACTATCCTAGAATACCTTTTTCCATCCATTTACTTTATTTTATTGTGTTTATTATTTCTGCACTGATCCTAAACAAATCAAGCTTGCCTCCGGCTAAACCCCTAATTTACATTTTATGCACTTTTATTTATCTTCTTGTACATTTACTAAACTGGATAATTAATTAGATAGTTGCGAAGTCTCTGTGGATACGACCTTGTTGTACTACAAAGATTGGGTACACTGCCCATAGTTAGCAAGATAGTTTAACTACTACTTTGCCCAACAGTCATCGGGAAGAGAAATTAAAAACACATGACACATGCGGAGGTGGAGGGGCGAGAGGGAGCATAGTCTCTCTAAGACTACATTTTGCCTTTATGTTGTGGAGGAGAATATCTAAGGAAATCATATGTGAGAGACAGCCATCGCATGGTGTGTATCCGTAAGAAGTCATGTTTTATCAGATGTCCTGAAGGAACGTAAGAAGTCATGTTCACTAATGAAAGAGTGAGAATCTTGGATTCTAAGAGAGGAAGATAACAACTAGCAGGATCCGCGTATGATGTTGTAAGACTGGATTTGGAGCATTTAATGACGGAAAAGATTCACTAAATCTTTACAACATTCACAATGAATTTATAAGGTTTTTCTATCACTATCTTCATCTACAATTATTTCATCCTCTCTTCTAGCAACAACAACTTTCGTGGCCTCAACTATTTTTCTCCCTTCGGCAGGAGCCCCTTCTCCCCTCGACGGGTGCCCTTTTTCCCATCGGTAGGAGATTCCAGCCTTTCTTCCTCCTAGTTTTTCTAGATAACTGCTTTCTCATGTTGGCGCATCCTTGTACATTCCTAAATTAGCCCCCTTCGTATTTTTATCAAATAAATAACTTTCCAATTGTTGGTAGTATCTCTAGTCCTCTTTTTTTCTAGTTCATCATTGTTCTTATGGTCTTTGTTTTCTCCTCTTTGTTTCGGGATGTTCGCTTGTGCCAGTATGTCTGGGTCTCAAAGTTTCAAAGTTGTAACCATGGATGTACGTGAAGCCAAATATGTGCCTCCCTTTAGGTCATGCAATCTGTTTCCAATCCAGATCTGTTAAAGTTTCTTTCGCCTCCCTCCGACTGATGGTGCTTGGCATTCACATGGGAAGGTGGGCAATCATCACTCATTTGTCGTGAAGTGTTGATGGGGTTGGTCAGCCCAAGTTGACGGTAGAGCCAGGGATGGGGCAGGAGGCGTGTTGTTGTTGACATCATGCTTCGACGGGGGTGGAGACAGTTCACGTAACAGGTTTGCACCACCACTTGTGCCAATGCTGCCACAATTCTAAGCCGTCCTCAACACCTGTTTTCTTTGGGTTGGTGAGAATTTAATATTTTCAAGGTGTACACTTGCCCATCTTGCATTTGTTTTGTGGAAGTAGTGAAGACACGTTCCAGTTCTATTGTTTAAAAATAGTTGGTAGTTTGTTGTTTCTTAGCTATAATTAAAAAATGGTATTGGTATGTTGATGTTTCTTGGCTAGTTTGTGGCTTGTTATTGACCTGCATGTTGTCTTTGTCTCTGGCCTGTAACTTTTATAGAATTTAGTGGTGATCTATAATAATAGTATATATCAGCTAGTTTAGTCTAGCCTTCAGGCAATCCTACTCAAAGTAGTATCCCATGGATAGCTGCTAATATTAGTTGTTCTTGCCTTGTCGTCTTTGGTGCTTTGTTCACTTCTTATCAGCCTATACTTTGGCTCTTGCCTTAGTTTTAGTACAATTAAGTTTCAAAAAAAAGATGCCATCACAACTATTGATGTAATAATGTTACTTTTATGGCCTATAAAGAAAAAAGAAAATATTACTATACTTTGGCAAAGGACAATAGTGGAGGTGAATATCTTTTTCCTTCAAAGAACTAATAAATATTATATATATATAGGGTTACATCATAGTAAACAACATAGGTGGCATCAAACCTATAGCATACGTTAAGATGATGGCAAATGGAGAAAACTAACGAACTACTACCGTAAGCAACTGATTCACGGAGAATATTGCTATGGTAGCTAGGGCACTGCCAAGTTGTTATATGAAAGACGACCAAAAGGAATCCACGGGCTTCCTATCGCTCAGGAAGGGGCAAACATGGTCTGACTTATTAGCTATTAACACTGTTCTAGAAGAATTAAAGAACCAGCAAGAAAGTGGACATATCAAGAGCCGCAACATCTTAGGAAGCCAACAGAAGCATAATTAAATACTAAGGAAGAGCTGATCATTATTCTAGCACAAAGGGAGGTTCTTAAACAATCATAAGGAAGCCAATCTCTAGTTGTGTGGTAACCTCCATCCATGCAACTAGATTCTCAAGTATCATAACTCTGTGCGACCCCAGTAGCGTCTAAAAACTGCAAGCATACTAGGTTCCCCAAACTCGTGAAGCTTCATCAGCACCAAGACTTGAACTCCCTTGCAGAAGAGACTTTGGGCTTGACCTAGGCATCAACTTTTTTTTCCCATCCAAGTTTCCAAGACATAATCGAAGGTTTGAAGAAAATGAACTGCTCAGTAGGGAGTAAAAACTCCTTTTCTTCCCCATTCGACAACCGAAGTGGAAGCGCAAATTGAGGCTGAAAATGGGCCATTCTATAGCCACTGGCTCAGAAATATTCCTTTGATCAATTAGAGGTAGATGAGGAAGAGACTAGGACAGAATGATTAAGAGGTCATAAGCGACACTAATTGTAGGTACAGAATGATCGTTAAACTCGTGAAGTGCTTGAGGATCAGTTTGGGAGAGCAAGTATTAAGTACTTAGCCACATACCGAAGAGTGCATCTTCCCCAGTACTAGCAATAAGAAATGAAGAGACATCAATGAAGTAGGTTAAAAGACCACACTTTGAGCAAATAATTAGTAAACCACCATAGGTAATAGCAAAGATCAAGTTAAAGCCATCCCTATAGAGTGGGAGGGAGTGACATACTGGCTTTTTGATGTTGCTGAGGACTTTAACCAATATGCATTTAGGACCAAGATGAGTAGTGTCTTTCATCAGGCCCATGCAGCAACCAATATTGTTGGCAACACACTTAGTAAACTTGGAGTTAAGGTAAGCCTTTGGGAGATCATAGACCATAATGCAGCAAGGTATCCATTCAAAAACATGCATATTGAAAGACTTCTTCGGGTTCAAACTTTGACCCACGAAAAGGGTAGAGTCGGTCGATCGCGGTCCTCTTACCAGCACGACATGCATGACACTTAGCTATTCGAACCCAATAACAAGAGATTAGGTCCTACCTTGCAAAATTGGAAGCTCCCAAAGTCGCCTCATCTCCATTGAAGGTGAATTCACAAGACATAGGAACTTAAGGGGAAATGTGAGAACCATCTTTCAACAAGACAACGGTCACAGGTTAACCTGGCTCTAAGGACGTTAATAAATTTCATAGTTAAAAGGAGAAGGAAGGCAAGAAATTTGGTGAATTTTATGTTAGTTGTTGGGACAATAAAGATGAGGTAAGAAGAAGGATAAGGAGACAATGGGTCTGAAAGATGCTACAGCCACCTGATAATAAGCATAGGGTTTTTTCCGCACATGGTTGTAGTGATGGAGTGTAGGGTGGACTATGTAAGTAGGGTTGGCAAACAGAGGAGAAGGAGGAGTCCATGATTCAGAGATGGGTAGTGCACAGAAGCATGCATAAGGGGTGGCGTGTTGCTTGAGATGGTGGGATACAAGGAAAGGGAAGAGATACGATCACCATACCAAGAGGAGAAGAGAATATTTATGGTGGTTTCAATGGTGGGATTCAGCAACCAAGCACACCATTGAGGAAATGATGAGCTTGGTTGTTTCCAAGGTCGGCATCAGGAAGAGAAAGAGCATGATACACAAAGGCGGACCTAGGGGGCAAGGGGCACTTGCCCCCCCCCCCCCCCCCCCAAATTTTGAAAATCAGTCATAAGTTTTTATATAGTTTTGTAAATTCATAAAATCATGTAATGTTGTAAGTAGTGTAATGGTAAGTGGTAAAATTTTATACCCAATAACTAGAGTTCAAATACTACTGTGTTCAATTTTTCATTTTTTGCTTTTTTTTAACTTGTCAAAACGACACAGTTTTAAGAACAAGGAGAACAAAATTTAAAACCCACTATTCTCTACTTCCTTTTCCTTTTCCTTTCCCTTTCTCTATCCCTCGCTGACTCCAATCCCCATTTTTTTGTCTTCATACCCACTCAGTTTTCACTACTCTGGTGCTCTCCCACCCACCTCTGACCTCCACGGCTCCACCACCACCAAATTGAAAATGCAAACTGCTCAACTCAGCTTTACTTCTCACCACACGTGACTCAAAGAGCAGGCTGCACTGCAGCACACAATTCATTTCGGCAAGGCAATTCAACACGGCGGAAACAAACTTACAAAGGAGAGATATTTTTTAATTCAACTATTTATTTTTATAATGTTTCATTGTTGAGAGCCAAGAGCAGTAACTACTAATACCAATTGTCAATTGATTACACAATATATAATATCATATAGACATTAGAGTTAGACGACAGATTATTATGAATTTATTATTTCACATGTGAACCGAACATTGCTATTTTTTTTAAAGATTATTAGTTGCACAACAGCACATATGGAGTGAACCACACAGTGCTAATAGCATTATCTCTTGCGATTTGTTTAATATCAAATATGCAATTTGTTTCTCACTCAAATTTCTTACTTTGAACATGTGAACCGAACTATGGTGTGGGCATATTTATATGCTAATTGTTATTTATATAATACTAATAGTAATTTAGTAAATGATAAATTGTTCTATTGAGATTATATATATTGCATTTTATTATTTGTTTTAAATTTAGGGGAGATTTATAAAGTTAAATTATGTGTTTTACATATGTGTCAAACTTGATTTCAGATTAATTAACAATGAAGACACCATCAAGGAAGCTTGGTACACTTCAATCTTTATTTGAAAAGAAAAGGAAATCTCTAGAAGCTTCTTCATCTGGTACTAAATTGTCAACTCAAGAGAAAACAAATGAAATTCAAGAAATACATAATGAGCCTCTTCCTGAAAGACGAGCAAGTGAAGATAAAATGGAGCTGAATGAGCCTCTCCCTAAGTTAGTGCAAGGTGATGAAACCATGTATGATGTTAGTTTACTTCCACATGTTCCAAGACTAAGAAGAGCAATCACAACATACCATGTGAATGAGCAAAATAATGTAAGAAGATCATACATACTTAAAGGTCCATACCAACCAAGATTAATCAACTTCCCATCAACAAAGTGTGGTACTCAATTGCGCAAGTTCAATGTTATGTGGTATGATAAATATTTTGGCTTGAGTAGAGTGTTGAAAAGGATGCTGTATTTTTCTTTGTTTGTTTTCTATTCAAGAATGATGTTGCAACTAGCTTTGGTACTGGGGAGGATTTATTTGGTGAAGAAGGATTTAGAAATTGGAAAAAAGTTAAGAAATTGATGAAGCATGTGGGTGGCATTAGAAGTTCACACAATCTAGCTTTTGAGAAGTATGAACCTCCTATAAATCCTAACAGATCAATCATACAAGCAGTTGAGAAGCAATCTGATCAAACTAAGGCAAAATATAAAGCTCGCTTGACAGCTTCATTGAAATGTTTGAGGTATCTTTTGCGACAAGGGTTAGCTTTTCAAAGTCATGATGAAAGTGAAGATTCAAGTAACAGAGGTAACTTTCTTGAACTTCTAAAATGGCTTACAAATATATATATATGATAATGTTGGGTAAGTAGTCTTGAAAAACGCCCTGAAAAACCATCAAATATATATATATGAGTGGTGAATTCAATGAACTTAAGGTTATAATTTTGAGAAAAAGCCCAAGTGCTTATTACATCCATTGTTTTGCTCATCGGCTTCAGTTAACACTAGTTGATGTTGCCAAGAAAAATGTTGAATGCTTGACTTTCTTTGATTCATAGTATTACCCAGTGAGCGTAGTTGCTGTGAGTAATGGTTGATTGAATGAGTCGTTGATATCAAGGGTGACATAGTCAAACCTAGCTTTAACTTGCGCACACACACTTTACGACGTCATATTTAGAAGCGAAGAAGTCAAAATTAAAGTGAACATAGATTTACTCAGAAAGTACTCTACATATAATGATAATTAAATTGAGCGATCACTAAATTAAATTAAGGTGGAGTGGAGTTGTTATAAAACAAAACAAACCTGTTTCTGGAATCATTCCCACCAGGCTGAAGATGAAAGGGCTGCTGAACACGAGGCAAAGCAATATCCTTGTGTGGAATGAACCCTGTACCATAGCTGGGAGAACACACTACTCTGATAGAATTCTTTGCTAGATTTCCAACTCCAAGAGTTGCCTTCACACCCATATCTTGACAAGTAACAAAGAAATGATCAGCACCCAGTGTTCTGTTCCAGTAAGGATATTTGGCAATAAGCCCATTCACGTAATCTGCTACTGTTATAGTCATATTCCGATATGAAACTCCCAGCTGCAATATATAAATTAATTAATGTTCTGTAAGACTAATTAATTAACAACTTAATTGACCTTTTATACGTACCTGTGCTCTCATTCTATAACAAGATATGGGGATGAAGAAGAGATGAGCCTGATCTGGATCATCAGTTTTGAAATTATAACTCTCACGAATGTTCTGAAAAAAGTATCCTTCACTTGCATACTTCCCGCTCAGCTTTAATGCTGTATGGTAGAACGTCTTACTATCTCCATCTGGATAAATGAATACTTTGAATTTTCGCTCCATTTCAGCGTAGTTTAAACTGAATACTTCCCAGGAATGATATACCTCAGAAGTCGTCGATAATGATTGATCTTCATCGTCTTCGGTAGTTAGATTAGTAGAGAAGGAGGATGTTAGTTGGAGTCTAGAGCGAAAGATGTCGGATTTGATAGAGAGTATGGTGAGACAAAATACGGTTAACAGCAGACCCACAGTGAAAAGGGGTCGATTTCGAAGAGACATGATGGAATTGGAATGGATCGGAGGTATGTAGACAAACGACCATAATTATATATACACAGTGACACACACGCAAATATATGACGGTGAGCTTCAGTTGATCGAGAATATATGCATACTCCCTCCGTCCCACTTTGACCGTCTTATTTATTATTTGGATATATCGTTTGACTTCAATTTTTAACATATAAGATAAATTAATTTTGAAAATTTAAGTTTTACATATGATTCCTTACATGATAAACTATATAATATCAAATTTAGTTTTATAAAATTATTTTACCTTATATATTTAATGTTGAGGTGGAAAAACGTGCCAAAAAGCAAACAGGACACTTATAACGGGACGGAGGTAGTATGATATAGTGGCTGCGTTCGGTATGGTTGTTTTGTGGTTGTTTTGGTCTGGCTGTTTTGTGGTTGTTTTATATGTGGCAGTATATTATTGGAGTAGAACGGAGGACCCACATGGAACCCACGTGGGACCCACACTCAAAACAGCCAAAGAAATGCGTTAACCGAACGCAGCCAGTGTGTACGTTACGTACGTATGGACTAACCTAGACTAAAGGTAACGAGCAAGAAATAGTCAGCGGAAGAGAGAGAGTCAAGTCAACTGTAGGGATGAGCAAAGAACTGCCGTAATGACTGACAACTGAAATAATAGACCGAATAACTGTCATTGGAGAGGGACTGGCGGACTGCCCCTGCCCTCATGGAATTGAAAAGAGAGGATAAACATGGGATTTGTTGGCGTATTTAGACATATAATATGGAAGAAGAAAAACTAGACTTTTCATGTAGTACATTATTAGTATTTGTTTTTGTGTATCTACCAGCAGCTTTCATGAGCGACGTCGTTCGGAAGAGGTTATTCAGTTGCCGTACGTACTATCTGACAGTTTGAAATAGACTGGCGAACGGTAAGGTATGACCGTTTACGACGCCATGGATGCTGACCTCGCTGCCTGCGAAGTTATTGGGATACACAACGGACGAGAACAGGCTGGCTGATGCACTTTGATTGAACCATTTAGAGATATGGGCTAGGGCCCATGTCTCTTTTCTTGAACTACTAACGAATTGGGATGAGGCCCGTTGTATCAGATAGTTTATAAACTGACCCGAGCTAGTTCCATGGGTATTATTTTTTCTTCAGGAAACGATTATTAAAACCAACCAACCGGCTTCTATGGTGGATTAATTAGCCGGTTGGTTTTCTGCAGATTTCTATCGTAAAGAATTGATAAAGAAAGAAAGAAACTAGGACCGGAGTAGATTGTGTTATGTCCGTTGGACTTGGACCATTGTGCAATGCTGGGTTGGGTCGATAATTGGGTTCCGTTCCTGTCCATTAAAGCCCAACCACGCTCCCTCTTCCGTCTCCATCAAAGTGGATTAAAACCCACTAGACGTGATCATTCGGGCGGGCCGGCCGGGTTCGGGCCGGGAAAGGAAAAATTTACCAAGCCCGGTTTTAACATGTTCGGGCCGGGCCGGCTAAGCCCAGTTTTTTTTCCAGGTTTTACCGAAGCCTGACCCGACGGCCCGGGTTTTTAAATTAGATGAAAGGAAGAAAAAAAATAAAAGAAGATATTTTAATATAGATTCAGATAAGATATATAACTTAAATAAAATCTATTATATATAATTTTTGGATATATATTATAAAAATTAAATAAAATTAAATATGATATATTAAATTTTTAAAAAAATAATAAAAATATAAAACGGGCCGGGCCGGGTTTGCCCACAGGCTCAAAAAATGTGCCACGACCCGGCCCGGTTTTTTATTCGGGCCTGGTTTTATGTCCAGGCCCGCCCAGAAATCCAATCGGGCTCGGGTTACAGACCGGGTCGGACCGGGCTGTCGGGCCGGACACATTATGATCACCTCTAAAACCCACCAATATTCTCTATCTAAGCTCAGTAATAATCAAGCTCGAGCTAGACTTCGATTTTGTCGAATATTTGTTTGTCCCAAAAAAAAAAATCAATAGAAAGATTCGTTGAAAAAAAAAATCATAACTATAACTATAGTACGAAAATAAAAAAAATTGTTTGAAAAAAAAAGCACAATCTAGCTTACTATTTAATCAGTTTTAACTCTTTTAAAATATATTTTATACTACCTCCGTCCCGTCATAAGTGTCTCATTTGCTTTTTGGCACGTTTTTCCACTTCAATATTAAATATATAAGATAAAATAATTTTTAAAAAATAATTTTTACAATATATAGTTTTTCACATAAAGATTCTGTTATAAAAGAAAATTTATAAAAATATATTATCTTACATGTTAAATATTGAAGTCAAACGACAAGCTCAAATAGTAAAAGGGACAAAGTGAATGGGACGGAGGGAGTATTTAATTTCATATCTCAATCTCTAATAATAATAAATAGAACGAGCAAAAGTACTCTAATACTCCCTCAGTCCTGAATTGACCGTCCTGTTTACTATTTGGACATGTCGTTTGACTTCAATTTTTAACATATAAGATAAATTAATTTTGAAAATTTAAGTTTTGCATATGATTCCTTTCATGATAAACTATATGTTACAAAATTTAGTTTTATAAATTATTTAATCTTATATGCTTAATATTGAAATGGAAAAACGTGTCATAAAGCAAACAGGACGGTCAATTCAGGACGGAGGGAGTAGTATATTATAGTATTATTCTAAATAAACTTCAAAAACAAAAGTTATAAGGTATAATGCCATAGACTAGACAATAATTTAAAGTATGTTAAGAATCAAAACAAATGAATATGTATATCTTGGGAAAATTAATTGTCATCTCAAATTAGACTATTATCGTATATGTATTGCTGCAAATATCTATTCTTTTTATCCTCCATTGAACCGTTAACAATGTCGACCTCTAACCCTTTTAGCAGAAAAATATTATCCCAAAACTTATAATAATCTTGGTCTCCAAAAATATCAACGGATGTTTAATTTGATATCCATTGAAAATTTTGGAAAGATCAGAAGTGTATTAATTAGACACAATTTAGGAATGAGGATTCAGTAGATTGCAATGCACGGTTGACAAATCTGAGAAAGCCAAA
The DNA here is from genome assembly GCA_023374045.1 of Limonium bicolor. Lineage (NCBI taxonomy): Eukaryota > Viridiplantae > Streptophyta > Magnoliopsida > Caryophyllales > Plumbaginaceae > Limonium > Limonium bicolor. The sequence continues at coordinate 13,581,409 of CM041783.1, read as the reverse complement.
CCATGATACCTCCATTGGTATGGTAACAACTAACAAGTGTAGCTCCGCCACTTAGAATCTGCATGTGAGCAGTGGCGGAGCTACGTGATCAGTTGGGTGGGCCTGGCCCCCCAATTCAAAAAATATTAACAATAATATATAACATAATATATTTATTAACATGCCCCCTAATCTCGTAGGCTGTAGCTTTTTTATGTTTGAAAAATCTAACATATGTAAACTTTTAACTCCTGAAGCCCCTCTCTAATTATAAGTTACAGTAGTTTTTTTCTTGTTTCAGTCCGGCTAAACAGTCGAAAGGTCTTGACGGAAGAGGTTTAGATGACTCAAATTAGTATAGTCGGATTATTTTCTCGTTTTTTAGTACTCATAGGTTTTAGTGGCATCTCCAGACAGCCTCTTCGAATCTGTGAAACCAATCTCGGTGTAGTCATGTTGCCAAACACCAACACAGAAGTAAGTCATACCCAAGTCGTTCATTCAGTTTTTCATAGTCTTCCCTCTTAGTATTTTTCACCTTATCAGTATACAATGAAATTATTACTTATCAATATTGAAACCACTATCTGGGCGGTTTATATCTTTTTCGTGCCATGACCATGACATTGAATAATTATATACATGTTATTAGAGGAAATGTTTTCTTGTCTATTCTTGGAACTTGTTTTTGGATGAGGTGCCAATGAAAATACTATACTCGATATAGTCTTTATGGTAATATACCCGTATTGACTAACGATTCACAATTATTTGGTGATATTTTGTATTGAGGTTAATCACATGATATATAAATATATTTTTTGATAAGTGCTGTGAAAACAGCAATAAGGCAATACTGAGACTCAGATAGAGTCTTTCTCGTCAATACAAAAAGAACAACTGAAATAAAATAATCGGAAAAAATAGAAAGATCCGGGACAATAATTCTAAGGGTTCTAAAGAAGACAATAGCTGACACATAAACTTCACTGATGAACATCATATATAAATATGATGTATGTTTGTATTATTGCTTGAAATAACAAATACACTCACCTTTATACACTATGTTATATATAATTAAAAGTTTAATATTATATAAAAATATATATGGCCCCCTCAAATTCTAAATCCTAGCTAACATGAGTATAATAGTAGTAAAGTTTGGCGTACATTATTGTCTAATAATAATCGTTCCATTTAATAACGGGGAGGAAGTCGACAAGATAGAACAGGACAGTTGTATATATGCATATTGATATTCAAACAGTTATCAAAAGCAAAATGGAAACCATATTCCATTTCCTCTTAGTTATAACCACTATCGCTATCACCAGGATCTTCAACGAAACGTTTGATTACTCCGTAATCAGTCTCATACGAAACGAAAACGAAACCGATGAGTTTCTTTTTTTTTTTTTGATAAAAGGAAACCGATGAGTTTCATATGAAGCGTACACGAATCATTAATGGATTTAACAAAATAGTGGTTATAGTGGCAGACACCTATACCATATAAAAAGTAAGCAGAAAGTAACGAGTGCCGTGTGCGATGAGGACTGAATCAATTAGGTGATAGTTTTTGTGGAAGATAAAAAAAAAGCACGTAAAACTTGAATGGGTGTACTTTAACAAATCACCAAATTTTAATTTTATATTATTATTTATCTAAATTTGAATTTTTTTAAATAATAATCAATTTTTTTGATATGCTAAAAGATTCATAATTTTATATAAGTATGTATATGCAAGTATACATCAGAACACAATTAAATCGTCATATGATAATTTTTTATATATATATATATATATATATATATATAGATATATATATATATCATAATACTAATTATATACCATAAAACAAAAATGATCCATTTATTAGTTTAAAAAGTTTCATGAAGTAGGATATTAAATATCATTGATAATAAAATTGCATTGGTCAACATAATAATAGCGATCTAAACAAAAATCTCAATATCGTCCTGAATTGACCGTTCTATTTGTTTTATGACACGTTTTTCTACTTTTATTAAGCATATAAGATAAAATAATTTTATAAAACTAAATTTTGTAACATATAGTTTAGCATCTAAGGAATCACATGCAAAACTTAAAATTTTAAAATTATTTTATTTTATATGTTAAATATTCAAGTCAAACGACATATCCAAATACTAAACAGGACGGTCAATTCAGGACGGAGGGAGTAGTATATTGAATCTTTTACTTTGATTATTTCAACTTAGTAATTATTGGTAAATTCTTGGCTACATGTATATGTAGCCAAAGATAGCTAGATCTACTGTACAACCAACCATGAAAATATGTACAATTGATAAGGAAAATCTGTACAATACAATTAAACTGAAAATACTATTTTTGTATACAATATTTGTTATATAAGTAAATTAGAGGTTTTATAGGTGTAATGTACATGTTTCGTCTACTACATGTACATGTAATGTAGCTATCTTTGACTACATGTAGTTTAGCCGAGACATGCTGGTAATTATTTGTATCAGTCAATATGATGATTAATTAATATGGTTAGTATATCATAGTATGGTCAATGTTAATGTGTCAACCTATTATTTTAGTGTATCAGTATAAGGATTCCAAAATATATCCTAAAACCATATGCTGAGACATTATTTGGTTGACTCTATAGAGTGACCTTTTCTTCCACTAGTGTGAGCTCTGTATTTTCATCAAGCATCTTTTCTGATGTTTGGGATTGTCGTTCTTTGCGTGTAAACCTTTGTCTCTCGTGCCTTGTCTCAGAAATGGTAAGTGCAATAATCATTTCCACCCGATTCTCACGCAAAGCTCCCTAAGGGCATCCACAATGGTGTGGATTCCACCCATAATATTAAAAGAGAAAAAAGAAAATGATGAAGTGGAGGAGAGAGGATGTGAGAGGGGTTCTTAACTAAGACACCCTCTTTTTAGAGAACCTAGGTAAGTAAGAGAGAGATTGTGAGAGGAGGTAATAAAATAATATTTGTTGGTGGGTGGAATCCACTTTTACCATTGTGGATGCTCTAAGTCACTTCTGATGTGCATCATCTCAATCCCTTCTGCACACAAGTTGTCTCTAGGTTTGCATGGTGTTAGTCATCACCGTGTGTCCCTTCACCTTCCTTTTGTTGCCTTCTCCACCCTTCTGGTTTAGTGGTTCTACTTTAACCCCCTCTCCCTCTCCCCCTCCTCCTTTGGTTACTCATCACCTTCCTGAACATTTTCTCCAACTCCATCATCTTTTTCTAGCTTTTTTTCCTCACCTCTTTAACTCCTTCAATACTCTTTAGAAAAAGGGAAATTTCATGAAATGCCACTATATTTTTGGCTAATTCATGAAATACCACTAAAAAAAAGAAAGTCATGAAATGCCACTATATGTCTCCAAAAGTCCATGAAATGTCACTATGTCATTGACAAGAAGAAAAAAAGATAAAAATACTCCTACTAGTTATCAAAATTGTAACACCCCTACTCTATTCGGCTCCTAATCATCTTACTTAACAATATAATCGCAGCGGTAATCTCAATAATTGACTACTGGTCACCGTTCTTGCTCGCCCATACGAGTAATAACGTGCTTCCTGATAAGCTCTTAAATACGAAACATTTTCTCGCAGTGACAACAAGAGATAGATCTAAACTCCCAAAACCAATATAAAATACATTCACAGTGAGCTTTCTACGTATCCAAAACCTATACATGTTTCTAGGTTCGTATTAAAATGCAACAGTGCATGTTTAAATAACTGTAATCAAACTACCCAGCGCGTCACTCTCTTTGCCGACACCGGAAGTTGCATACCTGCAAAAATGGTAGTTTGTGGTATGGAATCAGCCCCTGCTGAGTATGTTATTACCTGACTGTCATGCACCCTCGGACCATTCAGTTATTTGGTCGAGAGTATGCAATTCGTTTCCATACAAATAGTTCAATATTGAAACTGTAAAACAACAATATATATTGCAGTAATCTCAAATAACAAACAAGCCCCCGGCTTCACACATCGCATCGTAATAAACCACTGAAAGCGTTTACAGCGCTTATATGAGTACAGAGACTCTATTCCAACAAACACTTAATAATTCAGAATTGAGTTCAGCGACTCACTCGACCAGACACCCAACCACAATCCACACATGAGTACGGTGACTCGACACAACCAGTTCACAACACACAATATGAGCACAATGGCTCGTTCAAACAAATCCACCAACATACCACACATAATCACAAAGCACAACCAATCAACAACGAGGCGAAGTAACGAGAATTATAAATGAGTATGAACTCTCGTCTTTGGCATGCAAGCCCAAATAATGTTCGCCTAATGTACGAGTTAATATAGTCGTTCGTAATTGTTCAGTCATGTCTAATGACAACGTCTCGTTAGAACGACGTGTCTCTAAGTTACCCATCTCTTATGGCGGGTCACCCACGGCAATAGCCACTCCAGCGGTAGAGTCTCCGTCCTACGAACAATCTGTAGTTCGTTGGAAATTTATCCAGATACTTACGGCTACCACACGGTGTCCTAGTATCGTTAATGGATCACAGTTCACAGCAAGAGCCACATCCTTGATATACTTATCTATACCATCGCATCGCTTTACTATTTTTTTTTTCTAACACAGCAGACCAAGGTCGTAGTCCAATCCTGAGTATGTCGACTCGGGATCCAGTGCTAGATACGAGAGCGGCGTTAAAGAGGCCAATGCTCCGTATGTAAGTCTCAGACATTTTATATATCTTATTATCCTAATGCTACAACGTTTTACTTACGTTCCTTATATTACACATATAAGATAGCATCATTGCCGCTAGTTCGTTTTATAATATGTTCATATATACGAACGGTACTGTTATCGCACAACAGTAATAATAAAGCAGCATTAATACACAACTCAAGCATATTAATTCACACAAGCAGACATTCAATCTTATCACAGATTTTCACACAATGTCTGAACTGAGGAAATCCTCAGAGACAATCAAGCCACTAAATAACATACCGTTCACACTGCTGAGTATTACGGTGGAGTATGAATCAGCTAAAGTCTCTGGAGATCCTCGAGACGCCTCTAACAATCTATCAACGTGCATCACACTATGCATCAGCATCTCATATTAACAATACACTATGGCACCCCGTACCGTTATTAATCTATCCCGGTTTATTCCCCGTTGTTAACTAATAACGTTTGTCGGGTTTTCGGTTTAACTCGGGATTAGGAAAAACGCTATATCACATGGTGGTTACGTCGAGTATATTAATACTTTATAGTTGAACTTTTGTTATCGCATGTAACCTAATGTATGTTTGTACATCATATAGTTTGTTTCTATATTGCATGTATGATTCTTGTCATACACCATACATCTCACCTTAGTATTTATTTTTCTAAGGTTTGCTTTCCCACATTTAATGGAGTATAATTCATATGTAACAGTACTTTTGGATTATATAAATCCTCATTTCCATGTACACTCCTAACATTAGAACTTCCATATCTAATGTTTGTAATTCCTTTTCCCTTTACCGTATATCATTTTAATTATGATATTACATGGTTATTAAACCATATTATATTTTTCTACTCCATAACATATATTTATTTGTATATATGAATTATGGGACTTATTCGTTATATGGAAGTCTTTATAATATATATATTCATTCCCTTTAATGAATACCTCTTATATTATAAATGTTATACCTCTTATAACACTTAAAACCATATTATAAATTTCATTCAAAATATTAATATTTCCGAACAGCACCTATGTTCCTTAATTATTTACAAAATCCACCACATAATTTATACATGTTATATTATAGTTATATAACATATATTTGACAACTATGTCATTAAGACAATTATAACTTATAGTTAATATTGCTAATAAATACCAAACAGCCCTTAAAACTCTCGGTATTAATTAATTCCCACCAAACTTCCATAATTTACAACTCAACCCCAAATTATATTTCCTTGTTACACTTATAGTATATACCTTATATTATAATCCTTATTCCTTAATATAATTATAACCCATGGTTATATTTTCTCAAAATAACCGAACAGACCCCATGGTCTATTTAAATTATTTTTCCACCACTTAACTTTCTATATTCACCAATTTCCCTCTTTATAACATATAGTTTTCTATTTCCATTAAAATCATATATTATACATATGTCCTTATAAAACCTTGTATATAATTCCAAAAATCACCAAACTATACCAAAAGGTTATAAACATTATTCCTAACCTTATACTTTCTCTAAATCTCGATTTTACCACATGTGTTACCCATTTGTAACAATATTATGAAATACCTTATATTATACTTATTTAATTCATATTAACTCCAAATTTAAGCAAATCAATTCCTAAAAATTCCTAATAACCTAAGGTTTGTACTAACTCCTCTTAGTACCCCCAAGTTTTCGGAAATCACAATACCACCCCAAGTCTTATAAATCTTTTACAATTTAATAAGTATCTTATTATAAGGTAGTATTTAATTTCTAAAATTCTCCAAAGTTGGTCAAAGCCTCCTATATAGTCAACTTTGACTTCTAATACCAATTGGGACTCAAACTTTCGGTAATTACCAACAATTACCCCATACTTTTCTATTTTTACAATTTTGACCCAAAACTTTATAAAAGGTTATAATTTTTATTAAATTCATTTAAAAACCCTAAACTCCTCTAAATTAAGCCCACGGCTTTATATTTTCCAGTAATTACGATTTGGCCCCAACTTAATTATATAAGCATAAATAAAACTAAATAAGCTTATAAACTTAAATTAAAATGGCCTAATGACATGGCCTTATTACAACCTTGAACTTGCAAAATAAATTACACAATAAATGTCTCAAAATATAGCATATATATTCGGCCTCACCTTAGTTTAATTATTTTTCCACATAATGTCATAATTTGACCATTATGTTAATTAAATCTCTTAAATGACTAGCTTAATTTATCTTAGCCATTTTTTTCCATTTTTAGGTCAATATGACCTATATGTGTAACTTCACTCTCGGCCATATATATATATATGCTTAAAAATTATAAAAATCATAGGTTTAAGGTGTTTATACCTTGATTATTCCTTGTATGGGCTCGGTCACTTGTAGGAAAATTCACCACTTGATTTAGACATGTTTAATACACAAAAACAAGATATGGTTACACTCCAAGCTTGAGCTTAACCATAAGGAATAATTAATGTAAGATTTAAGGCAAAAATCACCTTAAAAATGCAAGGGAACTTCTAGGTGTTTTCGGCTTGAACCAAACACACCACAAGGTGTTAGATCTACTATATTGACATAGGAAATATCTAGATCACAACAAACTACCTTGTTATTAGGTTTTACCTTGGAAAAATGCCTTAAAAGAGAGTATTTCTCTTGGATCTCGACCACCCTTGCTCCAAATGGCTAAACAACTGAATGAACATGTAAATATGAAGATTATGAGTGTATAAACTCATAAAAACCAGAGGAAGAAAACCGCTTGAAAGATTGAGAGGCTTAAGGTATGTTTTTACCTTAAAATGTAGATTTGAACAACCTTGGTCCCTCTACTGGTCTCAACCGAGTTTAGCTCTTGTTCTAACCTTAGAACACTGAGAATAAGCCATAGGAATTGATGAGCCACGAAATCTAGGTGTTGGTAGTGAAGAGATGAAGAAAAAGTGCTAAAAATGACATTAAAACACTTACATTAAGAGCTTAGGAGCTAGGTTTGCCTTCCATGCTCAAAAACAGAATTGAGAGCTTCTTAGGAAGGGAGGAACTCGGCTGGGCAAGGTGGAATCAGACAAGGAATAAAGGAGAAGGTGGGAAAGGTTTGAATTAATGAAAAAAGTAAAGTTACTATTGCAAATTGAACATTAGGTAGTAATTTGTCTCATAATCATTGCAAGCTGTCTCCTCTCTTATTTCCAGCCGATTTCCATGGTCCAAGTGGGTCAATTAATTGACCATTGACCATACTTGGTCAATATTGACTCATGCGGGCCCCACTTTAGGGTTTTATTATATTTTAATATTAATTTGTAAAATTCATAAATTTCTGGAATTAAATCCTAATATGATACAATATGATAAAATATCATATTTAAGGATAATTATAATTTTTAAGCCCATTAAAAATCAATTTAAAAGGCAATCTCACAAAAACGTGCTTTAAGGAGTTTCTAGCGCACATTTTTGTGTCACAGGGTGTTCCTGAGCTTATTCTCCTTGAGAACGGTTTTGTTGTGTTCCTTACTTCATTATAATACTTAGGAATCCACTTTGGATCCTATTTGAGGTCATACAATCTTTATGGTGTCTTAAAGCACCTTTTTGGCTTTACCGATCTTAAGGCGTGTTTTGCCTTGTTGCGATCTTTTAGATTGTTCCCCAATAATATTTAGATGTTTATTAATCATCTTAGATCATTAATAGATCATTTAATTATATTTTAAAGGTTAGGGGTATTTCAGTCTACCCCCCTTAAAAAGGCTTCGTCCCGAAGTCCTTAACCCTCTACAGTTCACCTAAGGAATCAAGTTCCACTAAGTAACCAAACAGTCCATTGCTAGGGAGTAACTCCCACTAGGTTCAGACCTAGTCTATACATACAGCATATATCAAGTAGTCAAGCTCATGGTATAAGCTCATTCGTTTCATAGCACTAAACAAGGTGCACATCCAATTCATCCACAAAAGTACTCAGCGGTACTATTTATATATTCAACCAGGTGCAAAACTCATAGTACACAGCACTAGACAAGGTGCAAAACTCATGGCACACAGCACTAGACAAGGTGCAAAACTCATAATACACAGCACTAGACAAGGTGCAAAACTCATAAAGTTGTAACACCCCTAATACGCACATGATACTAAATGAAATCGCAGCGGAATAAATCAACTAAACAGTAACTAACGCTTCGGTGCTACAACGCCGTCAACCACCCACGTGGTTGACAAGGCAGAACAAATACAATTGTACCGGTCTGATGATCAGACTCCCGAGCATAAAACTAAACCATAAATACATTATATACAATACCGAGTGTTTACAAACATCCTTCACTGTATAATAACACTGTATACGCAACAACCAAAAGTATATAACGCCACAGGAGCACAGGCGCATCCCGGGCCAACATCCAAAAGTATACAAAAGGGATTACATCCTAGGATCTAAAGCCACTCCGCTTCTTCGATCCTCATCCTGCAGTATAAGAAATATGGATCCCCCGAGGGGTCAGCAACCTTGGCTGGTATGGCTAACGCCGCAGCCCATCGGCTACCGGGATACGCGCAGCTACTTGTCATTATAACATGGCATTCAATTATATACATAGCATAACATAACATGGAGCATGGCATCAAAGTGCATAGCTCAATATCACATACACGGTGGATCTTAGTTCCACAATAACAAACCACAAGGGTCAAATAACATAAGAGCCTAGAGAGTGATTCACTCTCATGTCAAGCTCGTTAAAAACACACTCATTACCGTTCTGTTAGACGAACGAGTAACTTAAGTCACAGATGGCGGATTTAGTGACCCGAACACACCACACAAACACAGGTTCCCACTAAACCGATCATAAGTCAGAATAGATAAGCTTTGGAAGAAGCTACGGGAGATCGAACGCCAAATAAGGGGAACAATCTAACAACATAAGTCGAATCTGATTCAGATATCTACTCTTAACTTACATGCATGACCGGATAACCGGATTCCTCACTTCCCAGTTAACATTGTGTAGAAGTTCATAGTGGAACTAACGACCAACGCACATTAGTTGGTAAGACATGTAGACACACACAAGGAGAGTGAGTCACAACAACACATCACAATAGTATGAACAACTGTAAACTCATTACATGTTTAAGTCTTATAACGTTGTAAACACACAGAAAAACATAAAACACAAACCGGTGTAAACCGCTAGAAACAGACTGCAAGAAAACCATACCTTGGTCCTTGCCTCGTTTGGTTTCCTCCGTAGGTCACTCCTATACATAATTCAAGAACGTCGGTTAATTAACTTACTTAACCTCCAAATTTACTAAGTGTTTTACATCATTGTATGACATGTTTTAATGTCTATCTTACCCTAGGTTACCTTCATTATACACCTAGGGTTAACTACATAAGTCATGATTTTTCTTTTTTTTTTTTTTTTACAAGTTTTGGTCCGACCGGACTTGCCGACCGGACTTGCCATGTCCGGTCGATTCCAGAGAGTTTCTCCCCTTCGGAAATTCAGCCCGACCGGACTTGTCAGGTCCGGTCCCATGTCCGGTCGATTCCAGTAACTCATCCGTACAAATTTTCTACTCCGACCGGACTTGTAAGTCCGTCCTATGTCCGGTCCATCCAGAAACATTTTCCCTCTCACAAAACAAGCCCGACCGGACTTGTAGGTCCGGTCCCCCAAGTCCGGTCGCTTCCAGAAACATTTCTCGGTAGTGTAAACAGGCCCGACGGGCTTGCAAGTCCGGTCGCAAGTCCGGTCTGCCCCAAATCCTTATTTTCCTTTTCACATTCAACTCCAAACTTTACCCCATATAACCTAGTACCCCCTAACCTCATTTGGGCACTTCAAACACAACTTAAACCATCCTTAAATACTCACAAACTCCTTTTCCTAATTCCTTAAACCTTTACTTATCTCTTCACAAAATTCCTAACACTTACAACATTTTACACTAGGTTTCTAAATGGTGTTTCTTCTCACCTATGATAACTACTATCCCAAAATGTTTTCCTCCTTATCTTAACATCATCTCCCAAGCACCATCTCTCAAACTAATTCCTTATATCCATCTTAACAATTCCTTTTCAAGTCTACTTTCTCCTAAATTTACCAAAGTTTGCTAAGTCTTTACCTAAGTCCCAAAATGACTTGGTACTACTAAAATCTCAAGCTCCTGCCTAAGTCCTTGTTACATCCCAAATCACCTTAATGCATGTTTCTTACACAAGAACAACACTTAACCATTTAAATACTCCTTAACTTATCAAACACATTTTAAACACTTAGAACTTCACATTTGTTACTAAATTTCGACATAGGTTCTCCTAGAACATACTAACCAAAACACCTTGTTTTTACCACACAAACAACTGAGAACACTAAAATCCACCAAGTACTTATTATACACAAACTTCACTCACAAGCACTACATCACAATATAGTGCATAACTTAAATTGCATGGCACTTAGGCCCTTAAATAACATGGCTCTTAGGCCCTTAAAATAACATGCTCTTAGGCCCTTAAGATGCAAAATCATAAACACTGAATTTCCACAATTTTTGCCTTTAACCTGCAAATACACTCAACAACACATATGCCTTTTACTAAGCTCTTGAGAACACTTTACTAAGTCATTCCCATTGGCTCTTTAGGTAGTTTTAATAAGCATTTATAAGCTCATTTCTCCTAAGGGCATTAAAATAACATTAGGTTTAGTAGATTTACCTCTTTTGCAAAATAACTTCTTTCTTGTTCCTTAGAAAACCGTAGAGTACTTGATTCTTGACAAAGTTCTATACAATATACACACATAATAATGAGTATTCAAGCTATAAGCTCCATCTCATTGTAAACCCTAGTTTTACATTGTTTCAAAAACATTAATGTAGTTGTTTTACCTTGCTCTTTGAAGAGAGTTTGAATATCTAGCAAGAGAGGACTCCACCTAGTCCATGAAGAGTTGGAATGAAGCTAGAACAAGGTCACATAAAAAGCTCCTTCAATACATATTTTCGGACATGACAAAAACAAGGAGGAAATGAAGTTTTTATTTGAGATTCCTTACCTAGAAGTCAAGGAGAGTAACAATATGTAAAAATACAAGCTCAAGCTCCTTCAATGGAGAAACTCCATGGCACCGAAATGGTTGTCTTGGACTTTTGAAAATAGGAATGAAGAGCTTGATGAGAGGAAGAAGATGGTGGTTGTTTGTTTGATTTGGACAAGTGAGCAAGGTTTTACAAGAGGTTGAAGCTTGTGTTCTAATGGTGATAGTGGTTCTATCGTGAGAGAACAAAGAAGGAAGGAAGAAGAGAGGTGGGAAACCGTGTGAGCAAGGAAAGGAATGAGAGAATGAAGATTGGTTTTACTTTAGAAGATATTTGTAGTTTAAAAGCAAATAGTACTTTCTTAGTCATCATTATTTACTTAACAAATTAACAAGAGGGTGGTGAGTCACCAAGCCTTAGAAAACCGGCCCCCTAATTATAATGAGGGTAATATTGTCTTTGTTTGTCAATTTAATTACTTATACAAACATATGTTACAAAATAGCTTATAAAAGTTACTATTCATAAAACAAGGCACATAGAAGTGAAATTTTTGATTTCCCACTAATATAGACACCCAAATGTGATATTATATAGTACACAAATATATTTAAGAGTAATGATGGACATCTAGCCATTCAAAACTCATTTACAAGACAATTTCTCAAAAATGTGCTTTAAGACTCCTTAAAGCACATTTTGTGTTTAAACTTGTTTTCAAGCTTGGTTTTCTTTGGTAATTGATTTAATATGTTCATTAGTGTATAAATGAGGTCTTGGTAAGTTCATTAGGTCTTAACCAAGTTTATCACAAGCTTAGAGCACATTTTGGCTCTTATTGACTTTAAAGCACATTTTGTGTTTTCTTTTGTTTAAACTTGTTTACTAATGTTTCTAAGACTCTTTTTAGTCTTAATACACCATATTTAAGTGTTTAAACAATATATTAAGGTTTGGGGTATTTCAATCTACCCCCCTTAAAAGAACTTTGTCCTCAAAGTTCATACTTCCACATATCCTAAATATTAGAACACGGGAACACTTATAAACAATACTTCCATATATTACTAACAACACACTTACATAACATTGGACTCCAGGTCCATACAACATAACATAACATTGGACACAAGGTCCATACAACATTATCCACATCATTCAGACACAACGGTCTGTAACATAACAACATAACATAGACGATGTATTCCAATACACGTCGTACACACATAACCGAAACGGCTCTACCCCCCTTAAAAAGGGGTACGCCCCGTACCCTATACACTAAGAACTAAGAAGTAAACAATGACGGGTACTTCGCCTTCATCTTATCTTCCAGCTCCCAAGTGGCCTCCTCAACGTCCTGGTTAGACCAGAGAACCTTCACCAGTCTCACAGACTTATGGCGAGTGTCTCGAGTCTTAGCATCCAGAATCCGTACCGGAGTCTCCACTGATCGCATGGTCGGCTCTAAGGTTAGCCTTTCAGGCTGAAGCACATGAGACGGATGAGACATATACTTCTTCAACTGGGACACATGAAATACATCATGTACCTTGCCCAGCTCGGCGGGTAGGTCTAGTCTATAGGCTACCGGCCGATCCGCTCCGTCACAACGTAAGGCCCCACATACTTTGGGCTCAACTTGCCTTTCTGGCCAAAACGAAACACTCCCTTCATGGGGGACACTCTCAAAAATACCTGATCGCCCACGGCGAACTCCAGGTCACGTCGGCGCACATCTGCGTACGACTTCTGTCTATCTTGAGCTGCTTTCATATTAGCCCTGATCTGGCGAACTTCTGCCTGAACTTGCTCAAGATACTCTGGTCCTATAATGACCGTCTCACTCGACTCATCCCAGCATAATGGTGTGCGGCATGGTCTACCGTACAAGGCCTGGAAGGGAGACATTTTGATCGAAGCATGATAACTGTTGTTGTAACTAAACTCGATCAGATGTAACTTATCAATCCAGCTGGTCTGAAAGTCAAGTGCACAAGCACGTAGCATATCCTCAAGTGTCTGAATAGTGCGCTCACTCTGACCATCGGTCTGTGGATGAAACGCTGTACTCAATTTCAATTCAGTACCCAATGCCTCTCGTGTGGACTTCCAATATCTGGATAAGAATCTGGTGTCTCTGTCGGATACAATCGTTTTCGGTACACCATGATGTCTCACAATCTCTTTATCAAACAGTTCTGCCAATCTTGCCACTTTCCAAGTGTCCTTCATCGGAATGAATCGGGCCACCTTGGTCAGTCGGTCAACTATCACCCATATCATATTCAGACCTCCCCTTGTAGGCGGAAGCCCTACTACAAAGTCCATGAACTTTGCTGGTGCATTCGATAAGCCAAACGGCATAACTGTGAACTCATAATGCCCATACCTCGTTCTGAAAGCTGTCTTCTCGATATCACTGTCACGGATGGCAATCTGATGGTATCCGGAACGTAAGTCTATCTTGGAGAATACTGATGCACCCCTCAGCTGATCAAATAGATCGTCGATGCGTGGTAAAGGGTAACGGTTTTTCACCGTAACAGCATTCAGCTCCCGATAATCAATACACAGGCGGAGGCTACCGTCCTTCTTCTTCACGAAGAGGACTGGCGCTCCCCATGGTGACACACTAGGGCGGATGAAGCCCTTGTCGAGTAGGTCTCTCAGCTGGTCCTTGAGCTCTGTCATCTCTGCTGGAGCCATACGATAAGGTGCTTTCGCAATGGGTCCAGTGCCCGGTACTAAGTCGATCTCAAACTCAACCTCTCGTGCTGGCGGCATGCCCGGCAGTTCCTTAGGAAATACATCAGGAAACTCCGACACTACCGGCACATCTGGGCTAAAACTCAGGGTCTCTCTCTATGTCCTGGACATAGCAGAGGTACACATCACTCCCTCGTCGTAACTCACGATACATGGCCATGGCGGTGATGATCTGAGTCGAAGGCTCCCTGGGCCTCTGGCGGTAAGATATGGTAACCCCAGATGGACTCCGAAGAAGCAGTCGATGCTCGGCACACAGGATTCTGCCCTTGTACCGCTCCAACCAGTTCATCCGACAATCACATCAAATCCAAGTCCGTCGAACTCTATCAGGTCGATCGGGAACTCTTCACCTCTGATTCGTACAATGACATCTCGGTGGTAGCGGGTACATCTGATCCGCTCTTTCGATGGGAGAGTGACCAAGAAGTCTGGCATCTCCTCTCCATCTAACCCCAGCCTCTTCGCAAAAGATAGCGAAACAAATGTGTGTGAGGCTCCAGAGTCGAACAAGATCGATGCATCCACGCCATTCACTGGAAAGGTACCGGTGAGGATTGTCCCGCTCTTGCCGGCTTCTGCCTCACTGCAGACACTCAATGTACCTCCCGTTCCGAGTGCACAGCCTAATTCATTGGCAAACTAATAAGTACTGGGTAACAACACGGTTGATATACTTCAATAACTCCACTTTATTCATTATCACTACCTCCTTACAACATTGTTGATTACATGGTTGATATCACTTAACACATACATAACTTCCTTAACATATACTGGCTTAACACATTACAAAGTATACAAGGCTTAGAATTGTCTGAAGGTCAAATTCAAACGTCCGGGTTTCATATGTGTGGCATTGATCACTGCCGACGGTGCGGTATTTAGTTTGATCTTCCTGATGCCATGATATAGCATCCTGACTGCCCACCCATGATTAATACATCTCCTGACTTCAACATTAACTTCCTTGCGAGATCAGCTCGCTTCTGCTCGCCATATACAAATACTGCGGTATCACCAATGGACCAAGACACCACGGGTACTCCCTTACTTAGAGACTCGGGTGACTCGTCCTTATCTTGGTGTAAACCTAGCCGTCCACCTTTCTGGTAGAAGTTCACGATACACAAATCTGCTTCCACATTCGGAATCGAATCCGTTTCAACTTGTTGAGCAATTCCCACGGCGTGATTAACGACCGCACGGAACTCCTCAGGTATACTTGGTACTGTTGCTCCATCTTCGGCTCGCACTTCTTGATATGACTTGGTGTAAGGGTTCCAGTCCTTACCCATGCACATCATCTTCAATTGCATTCTTGATCCATTCGGATATTCAGGTGTGTAGAAACCTCCTGGTTTAGCTCCAAGTTCGTCGCATCGTCTGATGACATGGACTTGTGCCTCCGGTGTCAGGTATCCACTTAAGAGTATCATACCTGGCTGGATAACCTGACATTGCTCCATTGGAAAGTCGGTGATGTTGATGGTGGTCTCTTCAGGGTTTGGTGTGGGTGGGATTGGATAACATATATTGAAGGTTCCTTTCAGTTTAGAATTATCTAATTAGGTGTCTTTCACACTAACTTTAACTCCTTACTCACATGATAAACACTTGAACTCACTAACACACATAAGCATGAAATGCGGTATGCAATCACTTAACATTCAACAGTTTAGGCGGTACCTGGTCTAGAAGAGGGCCCTGCGCCTCAGACCGGTCCACCACATTCAGGGTGGCCTTGCTAGGTCCCGACCCTTTCCCCTTCTGGGAATCAGTATGCTCTGATCGGTGGGTGGCTGGTTAGCCGTCTTCGGGCCATCAATAGCTGCTGTGGCCTTACCCTTCCACTGCCCCTTGGCTTGTTGACTCTGCTGTTGGGGTTCCGGTAACACTCATGGTCACGGTGGCCCCATTTCTCGCAGTAACGACACTGCACCTCATTCCCTTTGCAGTCCTTGCCGGGGTGGTCTCCGTTGCACCACTTACAGTAATAGTGGCGCTCGGTCCAGAGCCCGTGCTAGCTGTTAACACAATACACACTCAGTACTCATCTCACAACTTATCAACATACACATCAACTTATTACACATGATTAAACAATTACCCTTTGGTGGGTAAGAGCGTAGGGGCTTCGCCGCAAAAGCATAGTGAGCTTCAGTGGCTCCTCAGCGGTGGTGGTTTGGGCTTGGCCCTTGTCACCCGGTGCTGACTCTTCTGGGGCTGGGGATAAGGTTTCTTCTTCTTCTTTCCTCCCCTACCCCTGCGAACTCTGGCCCTCGCTCGTGGCCTTGCGCTTGTGCGCATTCTCCTCGTCCCTCAGACGGACGGTGATCTCCACCTTAGCAGCGGCATGATAGCACTCCTGTATTTAGGATGATCAGTCATGCCGCGCAATACATACTCACAAACTCACATTATTACTCACTTATAGACTACACATATTCACATCACTCTTTACTTAAATTACCTGCAGGTAGTATACTCAGCTGGCCCCATCCCATAGCGAAGACGGTGGCTGAGACCGTTGTAGAAACGGTTTACCAGCACCCGGTTCGAGTACCCCAGGTCCGGTAACAGGTGGCAAGGCCGGTGAAGGCGGTTAGTACTCATCAACCGTCACCTTGTCCCCCTGCCTCAGGCTGTCCAGCTCCAGGCGCTTGGCCTCTTGAACGTGCACGGGGTAGTATTTGGCTCGCAGCAGAGCCGTGTACTCCCTCCAACCAAACTGAGGATCCGCCATCCGGTCCTCTCTCACAAGCTTCCACCAATTCTGTGCCGAACCCTTCAGATAGTAAGCGGCAAGACGGACCTTAGCCTCTGCGGGCACAGCCAAGGTCTCGTAGGCGGTCCCAACTCGGAGATGTACGCCTCCAGCTTACGTGGGTCGGTCTCCCCATGAAACGAAGGGGGTCTCAAGTCTGCCAATGCCTTGACCCAGTTGGTCTCTCGTGGCGGTGGCGGTGGTGGCTGAACTCCGGCATCTGCCCTGCTGGATCGCAGCTAAAGCTGGGGTACCATCTGGGCCACAGCGGCTGCTACAGCCTCAGCCATAACCTGAGCCTAGTGTTCTCGCCCTGGTCACCCCCGTACCAGTACCACTTCCGCGGCCTCTACCGCGCGGTCCTACCGACATCGTATTCACATGAATATTCATTAGCAATGCTTACACACTTATCGGTCCAACGTTCATAACGCTTCCCGACAATAAGGTATTTCCACACTTAGTTAGTGGTTAACCTTTCCATAACTGATCACTTAGGTAAC
Organism: Limonium bicolor; assembly: GCA_023374045.1. Classification (NCBI taxonomy): domain Eukaryota; kingdom Viridiplantae; phylum Streptophyta; class Magnoliopsida; order Caryophyllales; family Plumbaginaceae; genus Limonium; species Limonium bicolor. The sequence goes on along the minus strand of CM041783.1, from coordinate 13,563,531 downwards.
TGTAGTAGGTTTCCTAACTCGGTATATTCCTAAGCTCGGTATTCTAGTCATCAGAGCGATACTTCGCTCTGATACCACTTTTTGTAACACCCCTAATACGCACATGATACTAAATGAAATCGCAGCGGAATAAATCAACAAACAGTAACTAACGCTTCGGTGCTACAACGCCGTCAACCACCCACGTGGTTGACAAGGCAGAACAAATACAATTACCGGTCGATGATCAGACTCCCGAGCATAAAACTAAACCATAAATACATTATATACAAACGAGTGTTTAAACATCCTTCACTGTATAATAACACTGTATACGCAACAACCAAAAGTATATAACGCCACAGGAGCACAGGCGCATCCGGGCCAACATCCAAAAGTATACAAAAGGATTACATCCTAGGATCTAAAGCCACTCCGCTTCTTCGATCCTCATCCTGCAGTATAAGAAATATGGATCCCCCGAGGGGGTCAGCAACCCTTGGCTGGTATGGCTAACGCGCAGCCCATCGGCTACCGGATACGCGCAGCTACTTGTCATTATAACATGGCATTCAATTATATACATAGCATAACATACATGGAGCATGGCATCAAGTGCATAGCTCATATCACATACACGGTGGATCTTAGTTCCACAATAACAAACCACAAGGGTCAACTAACATAAGAGCCTAGAGAGTGATTCACTCTCATGTCAAGCTCGTTAAACACACTTACCGTTCTGTTAGACGACGAGTAACTTAAGTCACAGATGGTTCGGATTTAGTGACCCGAACACACCACACAAACACAGGTTCCCACTAAACCGATCATAAGTCAGAATAGATAAGCTTTGGAAGAAAGCTAGCGGGAGATCGAACGCCAAATTAAGGGGAACAATCTTAACAACATAGAGTCGAATCTGATTCAGATATCTACTCTTAACTTACATGCATGACCGGATAACCGGATTCCTCACTTCCCAGTTAACACTTGTTAGAAGTTCATAGTGGAACTTAACGACCAACGCACATTAGTTGGTAAGACATGTTAGACACACACCCAGGGAGTGAGTCACAACAACACATCACAATTATAACAACTGTAAACTCATTACATGTTTAAGTCTTATAACGTTGTAAACACAAGAAAACATACAACACCAAACCTGGTAAACCGCTAGACAACAGACTGCAAGAAAACCATACCTTGGTCCTTGCCTCGTTGGTTTCCTCCGTAGGTCCCCTCCTATACATAATTCAAGAACGTCGGTTAATTAACTTACTGACCCTCCAAATTTACTAAGTGTTTTACATCATTGTATGACATGTTTTAATGTCTTCTTACCCTAGGTTACCTTCATTATACCCCATGGGTTCAACTATAAGTCACATTCTTTTCTGTTTTTTTTTTTTTTTTTTACAAGTTTTGGTCCGACCGACTTGCCGACCGGACTTGTCCATGTCCGGTCGATTCCAGAGAGTTTCTGCCCCTTCGGAAATTCAGCCCGACGGACTTGTCAGGTCCGGTTCCCATGTCCGGTCGATTCCAGTAATCAATCCTTACCAAAATTTTCTACTCCACCGGACTTGTAGTCCGGTCCTATGTCCGGTCCATTCCAGAACATTTTCCCTCTCACCAAACAGCCCGACCGGACTTGTAGGTCCGGTCCCCAGTCCGGTCGCTTCCAGAAACATTTCTCGTAGTGTAACGGGCCCCCCGGGCTTGCAATCCGGTCGCAAGTCCGGTCTGCCCCAATCCTATTTTTCCTTTTCACATTCAACTCCAACTTTACCCCATATAACCTAGTACCCCCTAACCTCATTTGGGCACTTCAACACAACTTAAACCATCCTTAAATACTCACACAACTCCTTTTCCTAATTCCTTAACCTTTACTTATCTCTTCACAAAATTCCTAACACTTACAACATTTTACACTAGTTTCTAAATGTGTTTCTCACCTATGATAACTACTAATCCCAAATGTTTTCTCCTTACTTAACAGCATCTCCCAAGCACCATCTCTCACAACTAATTCCTTCTATCCATCTTACAATTCCTTTTTCAAGTCATACTTTCTCCTAAATTTACCAAAGTTTGCCTAAGTCTTTACCTAAGTCCCAAATGACTTTGGTACATACTAATCTCAAGCTCCTGCCTAAGTCCTTGTTACATCCCAAATCACCTTATGCATGTTTTCTTACACAAGAACAACACTTACCATTAAATACTCCTTAACTTATCAAACCATTTTACACTTAGAACTTCACATTTGTTACCTAAATTCGACCAGGTTCTCCTAGAACATTACTAAACCAAAACACCTTGTTTTTACCCACAAACAACTGAGCAACACTAAAAATCCACCAAGTACTTATTATACACAAACTTCACTCCACAAGCACTACATCACAATATAGTGCACAATTAAATTGCATGCACTTAGCCCTTAATACATGGCTCTTAGGCCCTTAATAACATGGCTCTTAGCCCTTAAGATCACAAATAAACACTGAATTTCCACAATATATTTGCCTTTAACCTGCAAATACACTCAACAACACATGCCTTTTACTAAGCTCTTGAGAACACTTTACTAAGTCATTCCCATTGGCTCTTTAGGTAGTTTTAATAAGCATTTATAAGCTCATTTCTCCTAAGGCATTAAAATAACATTAGGTTAGTAGATTTACCTCTTTTGCAAAATAACTTCTTTCTTGTTTCCTTTAGAAACCGATAGAGTACTTGATTCTTTGACAATTCTATACAATATACACACATAATAATGAGTATTCAAGCTATAAGCTCCATCTCATTGTAAACCCTAGTTTTACATTGTTTCAAAAACATTAATGTAGTTGTTTTACCTTGCTCTTTGAAGAGAGTTTGAATATCTAGCAAGAGAGGACTCCACCTAGTCCATGAAGAGTTGGAATGAAGCTAGAACAAGGTCACATAAAAAGCTCCTTCAATACATATTTTCGGACATGACAAAAACAAGGAGGAAATGAAGTTTTTATTTGAGATTCCTTACCTAGAAGTCAAGGAGAGTAACAATATGTAAAATACAAGCTCAAGCTCCTTCAATGGAGAAACTCCATGGCACCGAAATGGTTGTCTTGGACTTTGAAAAGATAGGAATGAAGAGCTTGATGAGAGGAAGAAGATGGTGGTGTTTGTTTTTGATTTGGACAAGTGAGCAAGGTTTTACAAGAGGTTGAAGCTTGTGTTCTAATGGTGATAGTGGTTCTATCGTGAGAGAACAAAGAAGGAAGGAAGAAGAGGTGGGAAACCGTGTGAGCAAGGAAAGGAAATGAGAGAATGAAGATTGGTTTTACTTTAGAAGATATTTGTAGTTTAAAAGCAAATAGTACTTTCTTAGTCATCATTATTTACTTAACAAATTAACAAGAGGGTGGTGAGTCACCAAGCCTTAGAAAACCGGCCCCCTAATTATAATGAGGGTATATAGTCTTTGTTTGTCAATTTAATTACTTATACAAACATATGTTACAAAATAGCTTATAAAAGTTACTATTCATAAACAAGGCACATAGAAGTGAAATTTTTGATTTCCCACTAATATAGACACCCAAATGTGATATTATATAGTACACAAATATATTAAGAGTAATGATGGACATCTAGCCATTCAAAACTCATTTACAAGACAATTTCTCAAAAATGTGCTTTAAGACTCCTTAAAGCACATTTTGTGTTTAAACTTGTTTTCAAGCTTGGTTTTCTTTGGTAATTGATTTAATATGTTCATTAGTGTATAAATGAGGTCTTGGTAAGTTCATTAGGTCTTAACCAAGTTTATCACAAGCTTAGAGCACATTTTGGCTCTTATTGACTTTAAAGCACATTTTGTGTTTTCTTTTGTTTAAACTTGTTTACTAATGTTTCTAAGACTCTTTTTAGTCTCAATACACCATATTTAAGTGTTTAAACAATATATTAAGGTTTGGGGTATTTCAAAAGTACTCAAAGGTGTTTGCAAGGGATACTCCACGCATCCCTATCTACATGTTAGTATCTCGCGAGGATACCCACACATCATTCCACATGTATGCGTGCACATATAGTTAACGTTGACAACTCACAGGGAAGCAGTCTTAAAGACCAGGACTTGACGATCCCCAACCCAACCAACGTCTACTACCCGCGGACACACCGGTTTGATCATAACGAAGGACACTGCGGTCCACGGCTCCTCGGGCAGTCACCTTATTTCCTTAGTCACCCACAGACACGCCGGTCTAATGACAAAGGGCTCTGCGGTCCACGGCTCTCTGGGTGATGTCACTCGCAGACACACCGGTCTAATGGCGAAGGACTCCACGGTCCACGGCTCTTCGAGTGACGCCTAAATTCCAATTTCCATTCATATCTGTGTCCACTTGTAGGAAGTTTCGAGAATCATTCAACCCCGACGTGGTCAGCGTCAGTGTTGAACTATCTCTCACCTCAATTTGTGTTCGGTTTCCCTTGATTGGACCAGGATCAAGTTCAACTTCCCACGTCAAATTCAATCAATCAATTGTTTATTCACTTCTAATCTCGTTTCCTCTTGATATTTACCACCTCGTATCCCATAGATACACAAGTCAACTAGTGTAATTAACCTAATCACCGGCATATAGGGTCATGTATCCTAACCACGTACCAAGTTCACTTGACTTATAATTATTCATACAATTCCTAGAGGTTTTACCTCCACTAGGCTATACATCGGTCTCATGCCGACTCACTCATCGCATTCCAATACTCGGTTTCATACCGAGTCACAAATCATATGATATGGAGCTTTCTACTCCTTTTATTTGCCATCTCCCATCGAAGCTACCAGATAGACCTACTTGAACTCTCAACCGGAGATAACAAGTTAGGCGTTTATGTGTTTAGTGTTCGCAACGTTTGCATAAATAATCGGAATTAGGATAAGAACACTCTATCTGTTCTCCCTTTCCTATTCGCCATAACTAATGCGAACTAAAATATATTTATGTTCATACACATAATACATCACAATATTACCTCAAGTAACATAACACAATCGTAACACTTGTACTCTACGTACAATAATAGTGTTTGCTACATATGTACCATGCGCTACGTACTCCTACGTACGGTATATTTTAATCGCTCTACCCCCCTTAAAAATGATTACGCCCACGTAATCTACGAATATTATCGTGAAGTAATAAGTTCAAGATGTTCCATTCCAGTGGGATTATTCGTGCACTAATGTGTTACATATTTCATTACCCCTTTTTTCCATAGGGTCGGGCTTTAGCCCCTCAGGTTATACCGCCTACCTCATTTAAGTGTATGTATATTCATATACGGTTTGATCGGGAGATGTAAACACATCATTTGTGTTCCTCAAACCTGCTAGGTATGTCAAACCTAAGCAATATGGGCCCACTCGCTCCGCAAACAGTCTTTTAATACCCCGGACCTAATAATGGTGATTTAATTACTCTAATAAAAAAATTACTAAAGGCCTAATGGTGCCTAAAGAGTATTGGTAAAGAGAATAAAACCAAAAGTAAAGAGAAAACGCTTGAAAAGCGAAAAACGCTAAAATGCGCATTAAATGAAAATAAGAGATATATGATCTCGTAAGGGTCCGAGATGGATTCCTAAGGCTTAGTTAGGCCTAATTAGTATACGGGAATAATTCCCGAAGAAAACGGATCCAAAAAATGGATTAAAACGCTAAATAAGCATAAAAGCACGTTTTTCGAGAAAGCCCGAAAACGTGACTTTAAGTGGTCAAACGGACCCGTAAAAATTATAGTTGATTAAATAACTATAATTAAGTATTAATGGAAGCTTAGTAACCATTAAAATTAACTAAACGGCAAAATTCCGGAAAACGGACCCGGTAAATGAATAGTGTCGAAAACGAGAGACGAAACGCGTTTAATTCGAAAAGACGAAAAACGACCCGGGCTATTAATTAATGTGGGCCGGTTTTAATTAATAAGTGTACACCCATTAATAGCTTGCTAGCTATTAAGTAATAACAAGACAAATAAGTAAATAAAGCAATAGTATAAAGTAAAAGTAAAAAGTAAGTTACTTACCTCTCACATCCCTTCCTTCTTCCTTATTTCTCACTTACTGCCCCAGCTCTCTGTGAGCTTCTTCTTCATCCTCTGTAATTACCGATTCGAGAAGGCAAGCAAACAGCCCATCTCCTTCTTCCTCTCATTCACTCATTTCTTCACCGAATCGCACATAAATGCCACCGTTAGATTCGTATCGGCGAGGGCTACGTTTTCCACCCCTCAAAATCTCGATTCCTCCATCTTCACTTCCATGGGTGTTGGAGCTTTTGGAGCTTCAAGAGCTGATTTTAACTCTCCTCCACCTCCTTAATGCCTTGAGGTAATAATTAGTAAGAGCTTTGGCCATTTCAAGCTTGTCTTTGCAATTTGGGGAAATTTTCCTCACGTTGAAAATCTTCTCCCGTTTCAGCCGTGAGCATCTTGACCTTGTGGAGTGTTGGAAATGCTCCATTTGATTGCCAAGCTCTTCTTTTGGATATTCTAAGGTAATATCTAAGCTAGAGCCTAAAAACTAGTTCTTGAAGTACTAGTTTTTGTGTGGGAAAATTGAATTAATAAGCTCAATATATGTGTATGGGGATATGATTGTAGATGACAATCTTGACCCCTTGTGTGTTGTGAAACCGAGAAGAGAAAGAGGGAACAAGAGAAAGAGGAAGAAGAGAGGTGAAAACCGAAAACAAATGAGGTAAAGAGCTTACCTTGTGTTAGTTTTATTTGGCTTGTGAAACTGATTTTAGAGTTGAATTAATGCTCTTGAAATGGGTGTAGTTATGATACTACAATGATGTTAGTTGAGTGAGATTGTTTTTGATGTGGTTTAAGTGTGTAAACAAACCTAGAAGCCAAGTTAGTGTATATATGTGAACAAGAGGAAATTTGGTGTATTGTAGTTGTTGTGTTTCATTAAACAGGAATGAAGAAGTGTTTATGAGCCGATTTAAGCGTGGTGAATATGCTTAAGAAGTAGACAAGTGCTGTCAAAATTTCCTTGGAGATTATGAACTTGGGTGTTTTATTATAAGGATGAAACTAGGTGTTTAAGAGGTGCTAAGTGAGTGGTTAATGATTTGGAAACCAAACTGAGGAGAAGTGTGTATGAGGAGTAGAAATAATGTCAATTGAAGTGCTGGAAATGGCATTATTGAATGGTAAAAGAGGGTACCAAAATCTGTTACAAGAAGTTAGAAGAACAAGAAAACTAGTTATGAAATATAAGTGATTTGGAGTGAATTAAGCATGGCTTAGTGAGTGGACTTGGTGACTAGTTTAAGGTGGTTTAGATGGGTAATTAGGTGCTTAACATGTGGATTTAAGGTGGGGAAAATTGGTTAATTAAGGACTAAGAGAAGACCTTGACAGAGTTGGAAAATGCTAAGTTTGCAAAATCTGTAGCAGGGTCCGGGACCTAGTCCATGGACAAAGTCCCGGACCACCCCTTGTTTTCATACCGAGAGTTCATCCCAGCACTTGGTCGGGACTTGAGAGATGGGTAAGGTCCCGGACCACCCCATTTAAATTGGCCGAGACTGAATATTCAAGCTGATCCGGGACTTGGGATAGGGACAAGGTCCCGGACCATGTGTTAAAAACCACCCGAGAGTTAGCTAATGCATTGGTCCGGGACTTAGGGTATGGACCAAGTCCCGGACCACCCCCAGAATCGTACAGAGAGTGTTTTAAAGGGTTTAAATGATGGGGGTTTGAATGCTAATGATGTTATAAGATGTTAAGGCCTTGTTTGGCGACATCTTAAGGCCCTAGGAAGTGTAAGAAAGTGTTAGAAGTGATTGAGAAGTGAGAACTCAAAGTATCAAGAGTGAAACCGAGATAACGGGATAACGGGGTAACTACGGGAGTAACATTTAATTATGTTCCGTATGAGCTTAGTATTAATAATGGTGTTTGAAACATTATCAGAGGATCGTGAGTGACCCGAGCAAGGTGAGATGACACGGTAAAAGTAAAAACCCCGGTGAAAGGTATGATTTTCTCATACTCCGCGTGCTAACCGTGTTACGTTGATTTGTGTGTTTGTGTGCCGGCTTAATCAAGATTAAAGCATGAAAATAATCCCTTGTTTGATTATGTATGCCTTGTTGTATGTTGAATGAGCTAACATACTTGTATGCCGGTGTGGTCTAACATAGTGAATGGACCGACTCGTAGTGAGTAACGTTTGGCTATCGACCCATAGATCGGGTCGATGCTTATGATAACGAAAATGTGCAAACACACAAACTATCCGTTAAAGTATAACGATAACACAAACATATGAACTCCCTAGAATGTGAGGAGAAGTACGGGTTGAGTAAATACCCGATAATGGTTAGAAAACCACATTGAAACAATCCACGAAACAATGAGAGTGGAAAGATAAGTGAACCTCCTTCAAGAGGATTTAAGATAGTTCGAAGATGTGAACCAGTGAAGAAGGTAAAAGAGACCTGAGGGATTAGTAACTCCCTTGAGACATGGTCGACCTCCTATATGAGGATTTTACCTGGTATATGCAAGTAACCGAAAGTATGAGTAAAGTAAATGTATGGGTAACTCTTAAAACCTAAGATTAACCGAACTAAAGTAATGTTCCCAAGTCATTAGAAACGTCGAGAGTGATGCTTCTAGACTAATATACATGACATTATTATAACTCCGAGAGAGGAGTGTATGGGAACGAGAGTAGTCCGAGAGTAGTCGACCTAAGTAAAAGAGATAGGAACTAAGAGAGTTCCGTGAGCTAGTTGAACCTTCCCACCATGCTAGACCCAGAGTAGGGTCGAAACCGGGGAAGTAAGACTATGCTAGAGAGCCATGAGTTTTGGCCTGAGTATGTACTAAGAGTAACGAGCGTGACGTAGGAGACATGTAGTGTCTCGAGAATCTACAAAAGCTTGAGTATAATTAACCCAAGAGTGTGGGTGAGATAATAAGTATAATTAACCCAAGAGTGTGGGTGAGATAATAAGTATAAATAACCCAAGAGTGTGGGTGAGGTAATGTGTATAAGTAACCCGAGAAAATGGGTGAGTGTAAAATGAGTAGCCCAAGAGAATGGGTGTGTACATGAATAAGTAACCCGAGAGAGCGGGTGAGGTATTGAATGAGTAAACAAGGCATAGTGAGGTATAACCCTCAAGGCCTAAGAGTAAGCAGATACAACTAACAACCTTGTTATGTTAGTTTGGAATTGTGTTCCGTGATTGGATGTAAATTCCTTGAGCATTACATGTACTTATTGTATTGCTATGATGCATGTTGTTTGACTAATGAACTCCATGTATATCCGACAAAAGTAGTCGGCGTACCCCGGTTAGCGCTCGGGGTATGTGAATTTCATATGCAGCGTTAAGCTGAGCCCCTAGGGGCGATGTTTTTATTTTGCAGGTACACCGAAGATGTTACCGTTCGAGAGTAGGACGGGGTCGGTGGGCTACATGGGTAGTAGTTTTAATTACTTATGTATTGAAAGAGGTGTAGGACCGAATGTGTTGTCGGCATCCATTTATTGTAGACTCGGTATAGTAAAGAAATGATTTGAGTATTGTATTTGTGTTATGTACTCGGTTGTTCCAGTTCATCAGACCGTTACGGTATGTAAGGAAGGCCTGGTTAGCCATATGGGTGGCTATTGGCGTTGTTTCACCCCTCGTTGTAATTAGAGTTCCGCTGCGTGAGTAAGAGTAATTGGTGACAATTTATGAGGTAATGTCAAGCTTAACGGTTGGGGTGTTACAAAAATGGTATCAGAGCGAAGTATCGCTCTGATGACTGGAAATACCGAGCTTAGGTAATACCGAGTTAGGAATTAGGGACTTAGGGCTAAGGGTTGAGTGGTAGTGTGAGAGATGCGCTAGATAGGAACTTCCAGTATGATCTGGATACCTACAATACCAGACCCGTCCTCCACAACCCCCGCATTAAAATCTCGGGAAAGAACGCCAGAGAGACGGGAAACCCGACCTGGCAGTTACTTAATTAATGTATCAATATGAACCAGAATCTGTCATGCGGTGGATCCCGAGAACCGGAAACCCCGGAGACAGAAGCCGCTGGAACGACAATAACTGCATGCAATGACGAAAGGTCGAGACATCCTAATCCAAGGAGACCAGAATTTGTGGCAGCTTGGGGCGACATGCTTAGCAGTCGCGAAAACCCAGCTGGTCGAGCAGCAGTGAGAAGGATGCACCAATCGTGCGACCAGACGGACTTATGAGAACTAACGAGAACCGGGACACATGTCTACGGACCGCCATAGTTAACTAATACCAACATCGGTACACTAACCGACCAAGAATCTAGTCAAGAGTAGGTACACCCACCCTGCCACACCCGAAGAGGTTGCAATACCTAACGGGCACAGCTTAGACAGCTACAAGCATAATTACGGGATATACCCGAATAGGACTACAGAAGTAGTACCTAAATAAGTTAAACCTCGGTAACCACAGTAAAGACGTGGGAACGAGCAACGAGGTAAAGCATAGAATTAAAATAGTTAAGGAACTCCGAGAGTGGAGGAGCTCCTAAATGAACGACAGTCATGTCAAGAGGAATGAGAATCAGCTCCAAGGAGCAGTTATCCAACTAGGGGATCAAGGAAGAGCCAACGAGGCTACCAAATACAATGTGAACAATACCGTGACCGGTATGAGTTAACCCAAAAACCGCCTGTACCGCGCACTTGCCTCGGCAAGTGCAGTATAACGGACAGCTAAGAGAAACTTTGACACGCAATAAGTACTTAGCAGAGTACGTGGATGGCTAAGGAAGCCGACATAGCACCACAAACCCTAAGAATTGTGAAACGAACCCTTGAAAAGGCCTAACGGCTTGATCATTGTATAAAGAATATACCGGTCAGCAAGAGGCTAGACCTGGTAAGAAGCAACCGGCATTGAAATGCCGCGAAGAGTTTACTTTCAAGACTCAAACTTTTCTTCAAAACATGAAATTTTCCAAAAACCCCCAAATTTTTAAAAACCAAACCAGAGAATCACGGTAAGTTATCATAGGACGATTTAAGAGGAGTTGGCGACAAAACTTCACCTAGGCGTGACCGACACTACAAGTGTACACAAATGAGACATGGAACGACCGCACTCCGAAGGAGCTTGCGGACCTGACAGACCAATTATGAGTTAGTCAGGTAAGTGGTAACGTATCAATAAGATACTCCATGTATGTATACTAGTAGAGTACGGAACACGGGAAGTAGCCCACTCCATACTACGGACGAAAGAGCCAATTCAAACAAAGACAGTTGGACACCTCGAATGACCGAAGAACATAAGGAAGCTTACCAAGATAAAGGAGTCTAGAATCCAGTAAGGTGACGGACCTAAGCATATAGCGTTAATAAGTGCGAGAAGCACAGAGTATTAAGCACAGACATGAGATATGTCTCAGGAATCAAGGAGGAAATACCTAATAACTGGAATGGATACCAGTGTAAGCAATAAGATGAATGCCTTAATTGATCATATCAATGTTTGATAAACGGGATAGAATTCTCACTAAGAGAATAACGACCTAATTGAGTAGGTAAAGGAAAAGTACTAATACTCTACCCAATAACGGGAGACATTACAACCCTAAACGGGATAGTTTGAGTTATACATAGCCACAAGGCGAAGTCGCAACTGAACATAACCATAAGTACAAGCCAGATGTAATGGCATTACTCAGTAACACCCAGGAGCAATCCGAGAAGGGTGCCGGAGTCAACAGTAGTTGAACGAAACATCGTGTTGAGAACACAAGTGGTTAAGCAAACACTCGGGTAGAACCCGAAGGGATCCCTCGTAACACGGGATACCCTAAATTGCCAGAGGGCATGAATTAATATTAAAATACAAAAGGGGCTTCCATGTACGGAAGTGTGGTGAGACAACCATATCAAAAACCCAGTAATACCTCCAAACCATTTAATGGTATACGGAGAAGCAGAAACCTATATAAACAGCCCGCATGGAGCATGACTCGAGGCAAGGTGGCTTGTAAGCCGATAGAACCAACTACAACTCGTAGATTCAAACGTTGCAAAACATATGCATTAAGGCATAAGAGTTACTGTGGAGCACGAACCACTACCTTAGAGTGGGGACACCACTTATTATTGTGGAGCCTATGGAGCGGCAATTGCGTGAATCCTCCAGAGAAAGGCTACCATCTAGGTATGAAATGTGAAACCGCTAGTGCGGTGTAGTAAAACTTGAGCATGTGTATATTGCCAATGAGTATATGAACTATAGTAGAGTGTAAAGAGGAACCTCGATTGCAGCAATTCGAAACCGAAGAGTAATCAGTTGAGTAGTAAACACTGTATGTGTGCAATATGAACTGCAGAGTAAGCAGCGCGCAAGTGCGCAGAGAGATTTAAAGAATAGCGTATATTATTGAGCCAAATGAATGGCAAGCCATAGTGTAAATGGCGAGAACACCTGGGCGGAAGCTAAAGTAGTAGCGGATGCCATGAAAATGAGAAAGGACAAGGTACGCAGTAAGCGACCATTGTAAGAGTATATTCGGTGAGTGATGAAGCTGATAAGGAAATGTGGTAAAGAAGACATGATCATTCCTATCTCATGAGAGATTTACTGTCAAGGGTTTACGCTTCTGCACTCTGTATGACTGAGTGTTTTTATTGCACTTGTGCGGTAATGATCGAGTGGGAGAGCCAGGAATTGAGAAATGTCAACGAAGCCTGTTGAGTGAGAATCTAGAGAGATAACCGTGCGGCCATTGGCTAAAGATGCACAAAGAATGTGGGCAGTAACCCACAGGGCCCAGGATCGATGTGGAAAAAGGCAGAGTAGTATGAATGAGGAATTCTTGTACAGAAATAAATAAACAAACATGATTCAGAAGTCATTATCAAATGAGGAAGCACTACATGCTAAGTAGCAGCTTGACCTCAACCGACAATAAGTCGGGAAAAATATGTGAATAATCACAAAGGTATACGGTGTTATGCGAAATAGATTTCCAGAGAATTGGAGAGAAAATCTATAACCCATCGAATTCGCATACGGTAAGAGATACCTAGCGACGATTGAAAACCTTTATTTCCAAGACAAAAAGGGATAAAAGGGAGTGGATTTATACGTTGAGAATACCAAAGGGCGAATTAAGCTCTAGTTATCAGGTCACGCGGCAGAAGCTAGTGGGCCGTAATTCAAGGTTAAGTATACCTGGCAAACCTGATTGAAGCCTTAAAGGCTAGAACCGAACCCGGTTATGAGTTAATTAACCACATTGAAGTTAAAACACTTCATAATACTCGAATTAGTGAACCAATGTTCAGTGATAGCATATGGTTGGTTACGCGGGCGTAACCCCTTTTAAGGGGGGTAGGGCGAGAAACCGCTTAGAGTATGTTTTCGTTAGTGCATAAACTACTATGTGCATGGCACAAAGAAAATTGTTTTGATGTTTGGACCTCATGTTACATAAACATGTGTACCCATTCATTGTGTAAGTATAAGTATTGTGCATGAGAGATGCAAGTAACGAGTAAGTATTGTGCATGAGAGATGCAAGTAATGAGTAGGTAATATTCATGAAAAGGGGAGTAGAGAGACTCCTAGGGAATGGGAATCCCTTTAGTATTTGTCTATTGAGATTAGACATGAGATATGACGAGTATAAATCGGCATGAAACCGATGTGTAACCTAAGAGGGAGTGAGTTCCCTAGGTGATTTTATTTGAGAATGATTGATGGAGTGAGTTCCATCCTTTGGAGTTGTATGTTGTATGTTTTAAGTTGAGTAATAATTTGACTAATGAGGCCACAAGTATGGAATGCCTAGGCAAGGTAAGTGAAACAAATAGAGAATAATGGATGACTTAAGTTCCATGATAAAGATAAATTGAAACAGATTGTTTTATGAATATGACTAGAAAGAGTAAAATAGAAAACAAAATGTTTGTCTATCTGATTGTTTGAAACTGACGTGGGAGGTGGAACTTGGTCTGCTAGCGATCAAGGGAAACCGAACACAAATTGGGGTGGAAGGATAGTTCAACACTGATGCTGATCACATCAGGGTTGGATGATTCTTGAAGCTCCCTATAGTGGTCACAAGTAATCACGCTAAGAAAAGATACAGCTACCATAAATTTGATTTGGAGTTGTGTGATGTTTTAAAAAGAATTTTCAAACATATTTTGAAAAAGAATTTTCTTCAAGTATGAAGATGGAAACGAAAACTGGTTTTGAAACCGCTATCACCCGCCGATGGCTGTGGCCTTAAGTCTTGATGACCGGTAGAACGGTGGGCGTGTACAGGTTTTGAAACCATTGCACCGTACGTGCGGCGGTCCTAAGTGACCGGTTGGGGCGGTGTCAGTGTGTGATTTTTCCAAAGGCAGCGGGACGGGGAGAGTACCCTGAGATGTTCCTGTGTTGAGTGAGTCAACCAGAGTGCCTGAGGATATGTATATGTGTAATGTTTTGATCAGAACCGAAGGGACCGTGGGCCAGAGAGAGTAAGTGCCCATTTGTCATGAAACGGCCGTGAACCAGAAAGAGTAAGTGTTCAACGTCCGGTACCTGAGGGATCAGTAGTAGATTACTCGATATGGATTCGAGGACTATAGTGCCTTCTTGTCTTCGGACCGATTCCATGGAGAGAGTAAAAGAGTATTTTTGATTGCTATACATGCTGTGATTTGTGTGTGGTATGTGTAGTATGTAATGTGACTGACTTGTGGAGTCTGTAAGGTTATACATGTATTATAACCTTGGCATAGCGTGCCCATGAGAGTAACCATTTAGATTCACCAACTTTGAGGACAAAGTTCCTAAGGGGGGTAGATTTTAATACCCCGGACCTAATAATGGTGATTTAATTACTCTAATAAAAAAATTACTAAAGGCCTAATGGTGCCTAAAGAGTATTGGTAAAGAGAATAAAACCAAAAGTAAAGAGAAAACGCTTGAAAAGCGAAAAACGCTAAAATGCGCATTAAATGAAAATAAGAGATATATGATCGCGTAAGGGTCCGAGATGGATTCCTAAGGCTTAGTTAGGCCTAATTAGTATACGGGAATAATTCCCGAAGAAAACAGATCCAAAAAATGGATTAAAACGCTAAATAAGCATAAAAGCACGTTTTTTGAGAAAGCCCGAAAACGTGACTTTAAGTGGTCAAACGGACCCGTAAAAATTATAGTTGATTAAATAACTATAATTAAGTATTAATGGAAGCTTAGTAACCATTAAAATTAATTAAACGGCAAAATTCCGGAAAACGGACCCGGTAAATGAATAGTGTCGAAAACGAGAGACGAAACGCGTTTAATTCGAAAAGATGAAAAACGACCCGGGCTATTAATTAATGTGGGCCGGTTTTAATTAATAAGTGTACACCCATTAATAGCTTGCTAGCTATTAAGTAATAACAAGACAAATAAGTAAATAAAGCAATAGTATAAAGTAAAAGTAAAAAGTAAGTTACTTACCTCTCACCTCCCTTCCTTCTTCCTTATTTCTCACTTACTACCCCAGCTCTCTGTGAGCTTCTTCTTCATCCTCTGTAATTACCAATTCGAGAAGGCAAGCAAACAGCCCATCTCCTTCTTCCTCTCATTCACTCATTTCTTCACCGAATCGCACATAAATGCCACCGTTAGATTCGTATCGGCGAGGGCTACGTTTTCCACCCCTCAAAATCTCGATTCCTCCATCTTCACTTCCATGGGTGTTGGAGCTTTTGGAGTTTCAAGAGCTGATTTTAACTCTCCTCCACCTCCTTAATGCCTTGAGGTAATAATTAGTAAGAGCTTTGGCCATTTCAAGCTTGTCTTTGCAATTTGGGGAAATTTTCCTCACGTTGAAAATCTTCTCCCGTTTCAGCCGTGAGCATCTTGACCTTGTGGAGTGTTGGAAATGCTCCATTTGATTGCCAAGCTCTCCTTTTGGATATTCTAAGGTAATATCTAAGCTAGAGCCTAAAAACTAGTTCTTGAAGTACTAGTTTTTGTGGGAAAATTGAATTAATAAGCTCAATATATGTGTATGGGGATATGATTGTAGATGGCAATCTTGACCCCTTGTGTGTTGTGAAACCGAGAGAGAAGAGGGAACAAGAGAAAGAGGAAGAAGAGAGGTGAAAACCGAAAACAAATGAGGTAAAGAGCTTACCTTGTGTTAGTTTTATTTGGCTTGTGAAACTGATTTTAGAGTTGAATTAATGCTCTTGAAATGGGTGTAGTTATGATACTACAATGATGTTAGTTGAGTGAGATTGTTTTTGATGTGGTTTAAGTGTGTAAACAAACCTAGAAGCCAAGTTAGTGTATATATGTGAACAAGAGGAAATTTGGTGTATTGTAGTTGTTGTGTTTCATTAAACAGGAATGAAGAAGTGTTTATGAGCTGATTTAAGCGTGGTGAATATGCTTAAGAAGTAGACAAGTGCTGTCAAAATTTCCTTGGAGATTATGAACTTGGGTGTTTTATTATAAGGATGAAACTAGGTGTTTAAGAGGTGCTAAGTGAGTGGTTAATGATTTGGAAACCAAACTGAGGAGAAGTGTGTATGAGGAGTAGAAATAATGTCAATTGAAGTGCTGGAAATGGCATTATTGAATGGTAAAAGAGGGTACCAAAATCTGTTACAAGAAGTTAGAAGAACAAGAAAACTAGTTATGAAATATAAGTGATTTGGAGTGAATTAAGCATGGCTTAGTGAGTGGACTTGGTGACTAGTTTAAGGTGGTTTAGATGGGTAATTAGGTGCTTAAACATGTGGATTTAAGGTGGGGAAAATTGGTTAATTAAGGGACTAAGAGAAGACCTTGAACAAGTTGGAAAATGCTAAGTTTGCAAAATCTGTAGCAGGGTCCGGGACCTAGTCCATGGACAAAGTCCCGGACCACCCCTTGTTTTCATACCGAGAGTTCATCCCAGCACTTGGTCCGGGACTTAAGAGATGGGTAAGGTCCCGGACCACCCCATTTAAATTGGCCGAGACTGAATATTCAAGCTGGTCCGGGACTTGGGATAGGGACAAGGTCCCGGACCATGTGTTAAAAACCACCCGAGAGTTAGCTAATGCATTGGTCCGGGACTTAGGGTATGGACCAAGTCCCGGACCACCCCCAGAATCGTACAGAGAGTGTTTTAAAGGGTTTAAATGATGGGGGTTTGAATGCTAATGATGTTATAAGATGTTAAGGCCTTGTTTGGCGACATCTTAAGGCCCTAGGAAGTGTAAGAAAGTGTTAGAAGTGATTGAGAAGTGAGAACTCAAAGTATCAAGAGTGAAACCGAGATAACGGGATAACGGGGTAACTACGGGAGTAACATTTAATTATGTTCCGTATGAGCTTAGTATTAATAATGATGTTTGAAACATTATCAGAGGACCGTGAGTGACCCGAGCAAGGTGAGATGACACGGTAAAAGTAAAAACCCCGGTGAAAGGTATGATTTTCTCATACTCCGCGTGCTAACCGTGTTACGTTGATTTGTGTGTTTGTGTGCCGGCTTAATCAAGATTAAAGCATGAAAATAATCCCTTGTTTGATTATGTATGCCTTGTTGTATGTTGAATGAGCTAACATACTTGTATGCCGGTGTGGTCTAACATAGTGAATGTACCGACTTGTAGTGAGTAACGTTTGCCTAGCGACCCATAGATCGGGTCGATGCTTATGATAACGAAAATGTGCAAACACACAAACTATCCGTTAAAGTATAACGATAACACAAACATATGAACTCCCTAGAATGTGAGGAGAAGTACGGGTTGAGTAAATACCCGATAATGGTTAGAAAACCACATTGAAACAATCCACGAAACAAATGAGAGTGGAAAGATAAGTGAACCTCCTTCAAGAGGATTTAAGATAGTTCGAAGATGTGAACCAGTGAAGAAGGTAAAAGAGACCTGAGGGATTAGTAACTCCCTTGAGACATGGTCGACCTCCTATATGAGGATTTTACCTTTTATATGCAAGTAACCGAAAGTATGAGTAAAGTAAATGTATGGGTAACTCTTAAAACCTAAGATTAACCGAACTAAAGTAATGTTCCCAAGTCATTAGAAACGTCGAGAGTGATGCTTCTTGACTAATATACATGACATTATTATAACTCCGAGAGAGGAGTGTATGGGAACGAGAGTAGTCCGAGAGTAGTCGGACCTAAGTAAAAGAGATAGGAACTAAGAGAGAGTTCCGTGAGCTAGTTGAACCTTCCCACCATGCTAGACCCAGAGTAGGGTCGAAACCGGGGAAGTAAGACTATGCTAGAGAGCCATGAGTTTTGGCCTGAGTATGTACTAAGAGTAACGAGCGTGACGTAGGAGACCTGTAGTGTCTCGAGAATCTACAAGAGTTTGAGTATAATTAACCCAAGAGTGTGGGTGAGATAATAAGTATAATTAACCCAAGAGTGTGGGTGAGATAATAAGTATAAATAACCCAAGAGTGTGGGTGAGGTAATGTGTATAAGTAACCCGAGAAAATGGGTGAGTGTAAAATGAGTAGCCCAAGAGAATGGGTGTGTACATGAATAAGTAACCCGAGAGAGCGGGTGAGGTATTGAATGAGTAAACAAGGCATAGTGAGGTATAACCCTCAAGGC
Organism: Limonium bicolor; assembly: GCA_023374045.1. Taxonomy (NCBI): domain Eukaryota; kingdom Viridiplantae; phylum Streptophyta; class Magnoliopsida; order Caryophyllales; family Plumbaginaceae; genus Limonium; species Limonium bicolor. The sequence continues at coordinate 13,544,869 of CM041783.1, read as the reverse complement.
CTAAGAGTAAGCAGATACAACTAACAACCTTGTTATGTTAGTTTGGAATTGTTTCCGTGATTGGATGTAAATTCCTTGAGCATTACATGTACTTATTGTATTGCTATGATGCATGTTGTTTGACAATGAACTCCATGTATATCCGACAAAAGTAGTCGGCGTACCCCGGTTAGCGCTCGGGTATGCGAATTTCATATGCAGCGTTAAGCTGAGCCCCTAGGGGCGATGTTTTTATTTTACAGGTACACCGAAGATGTTACCGTTCGAGAGTAGGACGGGGTCGGTGGGCTACATGGGTAGTAGTTTTAATTACTTATGTATTGAAAGAGGTGTAGGACCGAATGTGTTGTCGGCATCCATTTATTGTAGACTCGGTATAGTAAAGAAATGATTTGAGTATTGTATTTGTGTTATGTACTCGGTTGTTCCAGTTCATCAGACCGTTACGGTATGTAAGGAAGGCCTGGTTAGCCATATGGGTGGCTATTGGCGTTGTTTCACCCCTCGTTGTAATTAGAGTTCCGCTGCGTGAGTAAGAGTAATTGGTGATAATTTATGAGGTAATGTCGAGCTTAATGGTTGGGGTGTTACAAGTCTGCCCAACCACTACATGGTTATTTTACCCCTTTTGGGTAGTAGTTTCATGTCGGTTTCAACTCCATGTGACGGTGTTTTCTACACAGTCTTCCATAATTATAGAAATGGAGTAATTTATTCGGCTGTGTGGTATCGTTAGTCACACACACTTATTTTTCAACTAGCCATTTTATTCAGCTCTCCTGAATTCAATACATGCTCATGGTATATTCCCATGAGTTCATGTCACCCTACCGAACTAACCTTCAGTAAAAGGGTTGTCGAGCTATGCTCTAGCACTTAGTGCTTGCAGTAGTTATCTCTAAAATGTCAAGACGAGTCTGATATGCGCAACCAACTGGCGCCTCATGACTCTAAGTTACTTCCGTCTGGAATGAGTTCGTTCTTTGGGTACCTTGTAGCTCCGCTTTTGCTAGTGTAAACTCGTATCCCTCGTGTGTTGGTACTTTAGTATTTAACAGTTATTATAATGGTCGCTTGTTGCGCACCATGTACCAGTCGACTGGACGGTTATCCGCCGTTGGTTTGCATGGAGTATCTAATCTCCAGCTTAGAGTATCTCTTGTAATGCTCGCTTTTGCCCTTCGTCTGTTGTAAACATATAATACGACTGTGGGTTTTAGCTTGGTATTCATTTCCAGTTCAACCTAATTGGTACTAACATACTAGCGTTTATGACTTGAGCATGTGGTTATTATTATTTAATGCGACATCATCGCGGCGCCCTCAGCGCGTGGTATAATTCTCTCTGTGCCCCCTTTTTGGGTAGCATCTATTATCACAAAGGTTTCTCTAATATAACTTCCTTAGATACCTCAATTCCTCTTTTCATTCATGAGTTCAACTTGCCATTACCATTAAATTGGCCTTAGTTTCCTCGTTTACTAAAATCCCCAAAACTTATGTTTAACTCCTCCACTGTGGAGTTGCGACCTTATGTCACTTTATTATCAAGCTATCCTTGATTTTCCTAACCTTGCTAGTTTGACTGAGATCTCTCTCGTCATTATATGGTTTACCTAGTCAGGGTTCCATTCGCTGACTTAGACACAGAGTTGATTACCTCATGGGTCCTACACCACTCGTTTACATGCATGGGGTACCATACTGATACATTACTACTTACCCAACTAACTTCATATAGTTTGTCAGGCCCACAAGCTCCTAGGAGTGCGGTCGTCCCATGTCTCGTTTAGTGCACTCGTAGCGTTCGTACCCGGTGATTATCGTACTCTTAGTCTTGGTAACTTATGTTTAAGTGACTATGCTGCCAATTCTTAACCTTTGATGTCAGAATGGCCCTAATATTAGGTTCTATGGTTTCGTTTATTAATGTGTGTTTCCTTTACCTTCCCTAAGATATGTGTTTGCGACTTATCACCCTAATTCTGGTTTCCACATGCTCGCCATCTGGTATCTGTGAGTGGGGTTCAGTAACTACTTATTACCTCTCCCGTTCACTCCTAGGCTGTTAACGCCTTCAGATATGAGTTTTCAGTATTCGAACTCCACCCAATCTATTGGGTTACACCCTATGGTGTTTCCGGACTTCATGATAAAGATTGACACCTCGGGTTTCCCCTGTCTTATGGTAGTCCCGTTAGTCTGATATTAATCAGTACTTGTGATTCATCACCTTTTTTCCCCTAGTTTTGGGTCACTTTGGTGGTACTAAGGTATCCCTCCGTAGGCCTATGCCATACGATATTCAGCCTCAATACTGATTCTGATAGTTAAATGATTGTTAGTCTTGTTATTTAATTTATTCCTCTTCATTGTGTGGTCCTTACTCTTATTCAACTCATATTTCCTCCATCCTCCTTGAGGTAATGGTATCTTCCGTCATCAGGCAATTTTCACTTTTTAGTTTATATCCACTGCCCTCCATACGGGAGTCTAGCAGCATAATGGATCACGACACCTCCGGCGTGTGTGGTGCGGGCATTACATCGGCCCCTTTTTATTGCACGTTCACATCTGCCTATTATTTTTTTTAAAAGGTCCTGCCTCATATAGCTCACTTCTTGCCCTCTGGCAATGTTCAATCGTAGTGGTTTAACCACGAGTATCACACACTCTCTAAATATGGTTATGCTGGTCCTGAAGACCCGTCACTCCCCACCGGTAATGGTTGACGTTTAATGTCCATACCGGCACTGGGGTTAGACTTGTAGGCACTAACTATTGTCATTCTCATTCACTCCCCTTTTAATATTCTACTAAATGGTGTATTTTTTTTTTTGGTTTAATGGTCAGACCGGCTAGGTCTTCTCGAGGTTCTATCAACCTCAAACCCAAGGGTTTCGTACCCCTGCCCTTAAGAAGGTTGTGTCCTGCTTTATTGCATTACGGACTTACATAAGATTTAGTGTTTTATTGGTAACCGCCTGGATCACCACGTCCTTTAGGGTTAGTTTACTGTCGGTGCACTTGCTGTAGCAAGTGCGCAAGGTAGGTTGAAATTTAGTACTTTGGTTAGTGTGGCACTTGCAGTGGCAAGTGTGCCATGCAGCCTGCGCCACCGGTACGGTGTGTCAGTGCAGTGCTATTCCCTAGTCGGGTTCCTGTTCAAGTCAAAAGTTCTTATTCAAATTTATATAGTCTCCTCCCGCACTCGTTCCCACAAGCTTGTCATGGTAATAAAGTCCTACTTTCCTCACGAGGCGTTGCATGATAGCAATTTGACGAGTTCTTGTTCCTACAGTTCTCTAGATTTCTCCTCATGCACGTCGGGCCATCTTGAACCTTTAGTGTTGCATGGTTTAGAGTTACTCGCTTCGGGTGAGACTTCAAAAAGGTAATTCCTTCCATCTATTACATATCTTTAAACTAATCATTACTCGTCGTTTCACTTCCTTTTTCCCCCAAGCGCACTGACCAGTGTTTTCTTGGATATAGGACAGGGTTGCCTCGCTTATAGCAAGCGAACCCCATTAGTCCTATAGGATTTTTTTTTCTCCTCAACCTTGTTTTAATATCCATCTAATACTCCTATGGTAGGCATCATGCCATTACCAGGACCCTCGGTCCTAAACAACTCATCATAACTTAAAGTTTTATTCTCTATATTTAACATAATCTTCTTAGCATCCACATCGGGTCTTTCCGATCAGGAGAGTTATCTCCGTGGTGTTTCTCATTTCATTGCCTCACTAGATAGTACTCGGGATACGGGCTGCGGCGGGTGTGGTACCATTGCAAATTTTTCCGGGATGCTCTCCCATCAAGTGCGAGTGGTTCATACCATCTTCGCGTTACTTGGGGTTGCTGGACCTTCACCACCTTCCCCTACTCTATTCGGCTCCTAATCATCTTACTTAACAATATAATCACAGTGGTAATCTCAACAATTGACTACTGGTCACCGTTCTGCTCGCCCATACGAGAATAACGTGCTTCCTGATAAGCTCTTAAATACGAAACATTTTCTCACAGTGACAACAAGAGATAGATCTAAACTCCCAAAACCAATATAAAATACATTCACAGTGAGCTTTTTACGTATCCAAAACCTATACATGTTTCTAGGTTCGTATTAAAATGCAACAGTGCATGTTTAAATAACTGTAATCAAACTACCCAGCGCGTCACTCTCTTTGCCGACATCGTAAGTTGCATACCTGCAAAAATGGTAGTTTGTGGTATGGAATCAACCCCTGCTGAGTATTATGACCTGACTGTCATGCACCCTCGGACCATTCAGTTATTTGGTCGAGAGTATGCAATTCGTTTCCATACAAATAGTTCAATGTTGAAACTGTAAAACAACAATATATATTGCAGTAATCTCAAATAACAAACAAGCCCCCGGCTTCACACATCGCATCGTAATAAACCACTGAAAGCGTTTACAGCGCTTATATGAGTACAGAGACTCTATTCCAACAAACACTTAATAATTCATAATTGAGTTCAGCGACTCACTCGACCAGACACCCACCACAACCACACATGAGTACGGTGACTCGACACAACCAGTTCACAACACACAATATGAGCACAATGGCTCGTTCAAACAAATCCACCAACATACCACACATAACCACAAAGCACAACCAATGAACAACGGCGAAGTAACGAGAATTATAAACGAGTATGAACTCTCGTCTTTGGCATGCAAGCCCAAATAATGTTCGCCTAATGTACGAGTTAATATAGTCGTTCGTAATTGTTCAGTCATGTCTAATGACAACGTCTCGTTAGAACGACGTGTCTCTAAGTTACCCATCTCTTATGGCGGGTCACCCACGGCAATAGCCACTCCAGCGGTAGAGTCTCCGTCCTACGAACAATCTGTAGTTCGTTGGAAATTTATCCAGATACTTACGGCTACCACACGGTGTCCTAGTATCGTTAATGGATCACAGTTCACAGCAAGAGCCACATCCTTGATATACTTATCTATACCATCGCATCGCTTTACTATTTTTTTTTCTAACACAGCAGACCAAGGTCGTAGTCCAATCCTGAGTATGTCGACTCGGGATCCAGTGCTAGATACGAGAGCGGCGTTAAAGAGGCCAATGCTCCGTATATAAGTCTCAGATATTTTATATATCTTATTATCCTAATGCTACAACGTTTTACTTACGTTCCTTATATTACACATATAAGATAGCATCATTGCCGCTAGTTCGTTTTATAATATGTTCATATATACGAACGGTACTGTTATCGCACAACAGTAATAATAAAGCAGCATTAATACACAACTCAAGCATATTAATTCACACAAGCAGACATTCAATCTTATCACAGATTTTCACACAATGTCTGAACTGAGGAAATCCTCAGAGACAATCAAGCCACATAAATAACATACCGTTCACACTGCTGAGTATTACGGTGGAGTATGAATCAGCTAAAGTCTCTGGAGATCCTCGAGACGCCTCTAACAATCTATCAACATGCATCACACTATGCATCAGCATCTCATATTAACAATACACTACCACGCCCCCTACCGTTATTAATCTACCCCGGTTTATTCCCCGCTGTTAACTAATAACGTTTGTCGGGTTTTCGGTTTAACTCGGGATTAGGAAAACGCTATATCACATGCGTGGTTACGTCGAGTATATTAATACTTTATAGTTGAACTTTTGTTATCGCATGTAACCTAATGTATGTTTGTACATCATATAGTTTGTTTCTATATTGCATGTATGATTCTTGTCATACACCATACATCTCACCTTAGTATTTATTTTTCTAAGGTTTGCTTTCCCACATTTAATGGAGTATAATTCATATGTAACAGTACTTTTGGATTATATAAATCCTCATTTCCATGTACACTCCTAACATTAGAACTTCCATATCTAATGTTTGTAATTCCTTTTCCCTTTACCGTATCATTTTAATTATGATATTACATGGTTATTAAACCATATTATATTTTTCTACTCCATAACATATATTTATTTGTATATATGAATTATGGGACTTATTCGTTATATGGAAGTCTTTATAATATATTATTCATTCCTTTTAATGAATACCTCTTATATTATAAATGTTATACCTCTTATAACACTTAAAACCATATTATAAATTTCATTCAAAAATATTAATATTTCCGAACAGCACCTATGTTCCTTAATTATTTACAAAATCCACCACATAATTTATACCATGTTATATTATAGTTATATAACATATATTTGACAACTATGTCATTAACAATTATAACTTATAGTTATATATTGCTAATAAATACCAAACAGCCCTTAAAACTCTCGGTATTAATTAATTCCCACCAAACTTCCATAATTTACAACTCAACCCCAAATTATATTTCCTTGTTACACTTATAGTATATACCTTATATTATAATCCTTATTCCTTAATATAATTATAACCCATGGTTATATTTTCTCAAAATAACCGAACAGACCCCATGGTCTATTTAAATTATTTTTCCACCACTTAACTTTCTATATTCACCAATTTCCCCTCTTTATAACATATAGTTTTCTATTTCCATTAAAATCATATATTATACATATGTCCTTATAAAACCTTGTATATAATTCCAAAAATCACCAAACTATACCAAAAGGTTATAAACATTATTCCTAACCTTATACTTTCTCTAAATCTCGATTTTACCACATGTGTTACCCATTTGTAACAATATTATGAAATACCTTATATTATACTTATTTAATTCATATTAACTCCAAATTTAACCAAATCAATTCCTAAAAATTCCTAATAACCTAAGGTTTGTACTAAACTCCTCTTAGTACCCCCAAGTTTTCGGAAATCACAATACCACCCCAAGTCTTATAAATCTTTTACAATTTAATAAGTATCTTATTATAAGGTAGTATTTTAATTTCTAAAATTCTCCAAAGTTGGTCAAAGCCTCCTATATAGTCAACTTTGACTTCTAATACCAATTGGGACTCAAACTTTCGGTAATTACCAACAATACCCCATACTTTTCTATTTTTACAATTTTGACCCAAAACTTTATAAAATGTTATAATTTTTATTAAATTCATTTAAAAACCCTAAACTCCTCTAAATTAAGCCCACGGCTTTATATTTTCCAGTAATTACGATTTGGCCCCAACTTAATTATATAAGCATAAATAAAACTAAATAAGCTTATAAACTTAAATTAAAATGGCCTAATGACATGGCCTTATTACAACCTTGAACTTGCAAAATAAATTACACAATAAATGTCTCAAAATATAGCATATATTCGGCCTCACCTTAGTTTAATTATTTTTCCACATAATGTCATAATTTGACCATTATGTTAATTAAATCTCTTAAATGACTAGCTTAATTTATCTTAGCCATTTTTTTCCCATTTTTAGGTCAATATGACCTATATGTTATTCACTCTCGGCCATATATATATATATGCTTAAAAATTATAAAAATCATAAGTTTAAGGTGTTTATACCTTGATTATTCCTTGTATGGGCTCGGTCACTTGTAGGAAAATTCACCACTTGATTTAGACATGTTTAATACACAAAAACAAGATATGGTTACACTCCAAGCTTGAGCTTAACCATAAGGAATAATTAATGTAAGATTTAAGGCAAAAATCACCTTAAAAATGCAAGGGAACTTCTAGGTGTTTCGCCTGAACCAAACACACCACAAGGTGTTAGATCCACTATATTGACATAGGAAATAGTAGATCACAAACTACCTTGTTATTAGGTTTTACCTTGGAAAAATGCCTTAAGAGAGTATTTCTCTTGGATCTCGCACCCCTTGCTCCAAATGGCTAACCAACTGAATGAACATGTAAAATGAAGATTAGTGTATAAACTCATAAAACCGAGGAAGAAAACCGCTTGAAAATTGAGAGGCTTAAGGTTGTTTTTACCTTAAAATGTAGATTTGAACAACCTTGGTCCCTCTACTGGTCTCAACCGAGTTTAGCTCTTGTTCTAAACCTTAGAACACTGAGAATAAGCCATAGGAATTGATGAGCCACGAAATCTAGGTGTTGGTAGTGAAGAGATGAAGAAAAAGAGCTAAAAATGACATTAAAACACTTACATTAAGAGCTTAGGAGCTAGGTTTGCCTTCCATGCTCAAGAACAGACTTGAGAGCTTCTTAGGAAGGGAGGAACTCGGCTGGGCAGGTGGAATCGGACAAGGAAGAAGGAGAAGGTGGGAAAGGTTTGAATTAATGAAAAAGTAAAGTTACTATTGCAAATTGAACATTAGGTAGTAATTTGTCTCATAATCATTGCAAGCTGTCTCCTCTCTTATTGCCAGCCGATTTCCATGGTCCAAGTGGGTCAATTAATTGACCATTGACCATACTTGGTCAATATTGACTCATGCGGGCCCCACTTTAGGGTTTTATTAATATTTTAATATTAATTTGTAAAAATTCGTAAATTTCTGGAATTAAATTCCTAATATGATACAATATGATAAATATCATATTTAAGGATAATTATAATTTTTAAGCCCATTAAAAATCAATTTAAAAGGCAATCTCACAAAAACGTGCTTTAAGGAGTTTTAGCGCACATTTTTGTGTCACAGGGTGTTCCTGAGCTTAGTTCTCCTTGAGAACGGTTTTGTTGTGTTCCTTACTTCATTATAATACTTAGGAATCCACTTTGGATCCTATTTGAGGTCATACAATCTTTGGTGTCTTAAAGCACATTTTTTGGCTTTACCGATCTTAAGGCGTTTTGCCTTGTTGCGATCTTTTAGATTGTTCCCCAATAATATTTAGATGTTTATTAATCATATTAGATCATTAATAGATCATTTAATTATATTTTAAAGCTTAGGGGTATTTCAAAAATACTTTTAAAATTCACAATATGTCCTTAAGTTTTAAAAAATTCACTAAAATTAACAAAAAAAAATTCAATAATAAAAATATAGATAACTATAAAAATATTAAAATAGTAAAATTAAAAATATTAAAATATCATAAATATTGAAAAAATTGTAATATTTTAAAGATTTTTTTCAAAATTATTTATTACCGTAAAAAAAAGAATATATAGATTTAAACACATAATTTATACTAGTTTTTTCTACAAATTTAGACCATAACGTACATAAATTATACCAATTAATTACCATAAATTTTACCGTACTTTTAAATATTTTTTGCTACCAACTTAGATTATTTATTCAATTTTAATAAATTGGGAAATTATGTTTATAATTGATAATATCCTCCTATTTACCTATGAGTTTTGACATAGTATAATTTATTTTGAATAAATATTTAAATTGATAAAACGATAATTGAATGTCTGGTCAAATGATGGTAATTAGTTGGTACTAGTTATGGGTCTTAATTGGTAGAAAAATTGGTATTGTGTCCTAATTTTTACATAATTTATACCAATTTCTAACCATTAAGCACCATATCTAGTACCCAATTAATTACCATGATTTGTACATACATTTTCAATTATCGTTTTTTATTGATTTAAATTAATTTATTCAAATAAATTATTGTATGTCATAACTCATGTGCAAAATAGGAATACAAATTATAAAAAATAATTTTCCAATATTAATGAAATTTTTTAAAAATATCTATTGAAAAAATTGGTAGCAAAAATAATTAAAGCATGGTAAAAATGTGATTAAAATTAGTAAAATTATGCAATTAATTGGTGTACATTGTGGTACTATATTAGTCTAAATTTGTAGAAAAGATATTATAAACTATGTGTTTAGAAATCTACGATTCTTTTTTATGGTACTAAATAATTTTGAAAAAGGTCTAACACTAAATTTACCTTTTTTCATATTTTATGGTGTTTTTATTTATTTTTATTTATTTTAAATGTTTTTATAGTTATCTGTGTTTTTTGAAGTGTTTTGAATTTTTTGTGAATTTTAGTGAATTTTTTTAACACTTAGGGGAATTTTTTGAACTTTAAAAGTATTTTTTAACT